>VZTE01003399.1:65767-128298 GCA_013397775.1 Eulacestoma nigropectus
GCCGTTGTGGCGCCCGCCCCCCCCCCCCCCCCGCTCCTCTGCTCCATAAGGACCTGCCTAGGATCGCTGAGCAAAGAATGCTACCAAAAACGGGCCACCCAGTGCTGCCCTCTGCCAGAAGGGGATAGCTGGGCTGTGTCTCCCTCTCTCTGCACATCCACATCTCCCAGGGATCCTGGGCTTGGCCACTTCTTCTTCCGCTCATGTCAGGCTCCCAGCCTGCACTGCAAGGTCCAGGATGGTCATTGGGCCAGGGCAACCTCGTGACACCAAAGACATCGACCCTCGCAGCTGGAGAGGAGCCCATTTCAGCTGGGGTGCCCTGGGAGAGAGAGCACTGCTTAAAACTTAAGCATGCCCACAGGATCTTGGCTTCTTCCCTAGACTGTGCTCAGAGCAGCATGGAAAGGTGAGATGAAATCTTCTCTTCTCAGGGTTTGGAAGCAGCCCCCTGGTCAGAAAGGCCTCTACCAAGATAAGTCCTGACATTTCAGAAGTGAACAGACCTGGTGACAGGAGCTGTTTGGGGTGCAGGCACAGAACATGCTGGGCCAGTCACACCCAAAAGATGATTGATACAAGCACTGGAGAATGATAAACAGGATGATCATGAGGAAATATCCACAAGTCTGTAAGCAGCACCTTGTCAGAGCTGGGTGTGCCATCTCACCAACTCAGGGTGAGATGACCAAAATTTTCACGTATGAATTCAGTGCAAAAAAGGAAGCAAGACAGTGATCTTCCACCCATCCTTCCTGGCAGGGGTAATTTTGGGGAACCCAGCACAAAACAGCCACTGCCTTTCGTACTGAGATACACAATGGAGGAGGAATGGATTCCATGAGAGAAAGAGTTTGCGTCAGTGACCAAGATGGATCACATGAGAACTGCACACTTTGCTGCTCCTCAGAGCAGAGATCTTGGAGCTTTCTGAGCAGCACAGCTGTGCCCAGACACCACTTCCCTGTGGAGTGAAGCACAGGCAGGCACGTGGAATGACACCCCTCTGAGCAGGATGGCTCCCAAGAGCTGGTCCAAGCACAGGCACATCCGGGATGGGGGATCTGACCCATCTATCCATGTCTGGACAGAGATGTGACCCATGGCTACAGCACAAGGTGGCCTGTAAAACCACGAGGGATTAATGGCTTGGCCCTGAGAGAACCCTGTGAGTGGCAGAGGAGGAAATGTGGGAGACGGGACATCTGTCCTCCTGTGGTTAGGAACTAAGTACTGTGCCACACAGGCTGCTAGGAAGGGAGCACCAGAACAGCGTGTGCTGTGAGAGCAGATTCAGGAAGAGGTGATGTTCACAGGGATGTTATCTGTGGAGCATTCACCTGACAGGCAGGGCAGGCTCACTGAACTGAAAGGTGTGCAAGCTGGCTTGGCATCTTGGGATCTGTCAAGATGCAACAATCACATGGATTTTTTTTCATCTCTTGGGAATTGGTCCAGGGCAACAGGAACCCCTGAACATCTCATGTTCTTGAAATATCTTCTGCACAGGGAGGAGGAGACCGAGGTAACACAAGGCAGAGATGGGGATGGTCTCCCCCACATGACAATAGAAGCTGTTCTCAGTACTCTTTGCCTCTGCCTCCTCTTGAGTTTATCCACCTTCACTGCTCTGGCCATCCACAGCCAGCAGAAAGCCCAGATCACTCCAGAGCTCCCTCTTCGTAGGAAGCATCACAGGTACCTGTCTGAGCCCCAGGTGATCCAGCTTGGGAGAGCAGCATCTGCCAGCGGAGCCCTGTTGAGAAGGACCCACCACTCCTCCCAAAGGTGTCTTCTGCCTGCAGGGACCTGGCAAGTGTCCTCAGCCAAGCTGCCGTCTCCTGCCAGGGATGCAGCAGCAGAGAAGAGTGGAAAGACTCCAAGGAGCCCTTCCTGGAACAGAAGAGCCATCTGAGATTCTTGCAAGAAGTCTCCTGTTCCTAAATACATCTTCCTAGATGAGATGACCAATCACCCAGGCCTTGTCTTCTTTGTGCTGCTTTGCCTCTGGCCAGCTGTGGAGGGTGACAGAGCCGTGCCAGGGATGCCAGCTGGAAGAAAAGCCTTTTTGATGTTTTCAGAAGGAAGCAGGGACTACGCCACGCTGCACCAAGGAACCCTCCTCCTCTGCAGAGGCAAGGGCAAGGGCTGGGGCTGTCTGAGCTTCCCTTACACACCTCAGATGCCATGAGGGATGCAGAAGGAAGAGCAAGCTCTGTGATTCATCCTTTCATGCCATAGGTACAGACAGAGGTGTCACAGCACTTCAGAGAACGTGGCAGGTGCAGGATTTTGCTCAACTGTCACCCCAAAATAAAATTAAAAAAACCCCCTGCAAGTCAGAGAGACACGAGGAGACCAAATCGCTGCCCTGGACTCATGGTCAGCAGCCAGGAACTGAGCTCAAGGGAGAGGAGCTGTCAAGCTGCAGAGGTGTGCCCTGGTGTCACCATCTCCCAGGCAGATCCAGCAAGCTACGTGCAAGACTAGCAAGAGTCCTGCTCGCCAGAGACGTGGTTGTTTGTCCTCCAAAGTGCCACACTTGAGGACAGGGTTGTTGGGTACAGCACAGCATCCCCCAGGGACAGGGGTCACCCTGGCCTCCTCATCCTCTCCCAGCCCTCACTGTCCAAAACAACAGCAAAGTCCCCAACATCCTCCAGCCTTTGCTTCCCCCTTCCCTCTGGAGGAGCAAGCCTCATCTAAGCCCTCCCAAAAGCCTTGTTGTCTCCTGTGAGGTGTTTTGAGAAGTTGAGCAGGGACAGTGGCATTTGGCCTGGCGCCCCTCAGGGCTCTCTGCACCGGTGGAACTGGGGCAGGGGGCTGGCTGGGGGGCACAATTTGTCAAAACCCACCCCAGAAGGCTCTGAGCCCCCCCTGGCCCCCCTGATGCCTCCCCTGGAGGGGAACAGCTGCTGGCTCTGGGAGGCAGTGGACCTCTTTAAACTCGAAGGAAAGCAACGTCAGGGTTCCCTGGGGAGGTGCGGTGGCAGTGGAGCGGGGGGAAGGAGGGGTGGATGGTGTGTCCCGTGGCCAGGTTGTGGCGGAGGACTGGGAGGCAAACCTTGCACGCCACCCTGTAGGGGCAGTTCTCTCCTAGGCCCAGAGGAGGCGAGATCACCCGTACTAATTTGTACATATCCTTATACGAGATCCTGCCGCTGCAAAGGAAGCACAGGTGGGTTAATAGGACACTGAGAGGGTGAAGGGGAGGATGGAGAGCTTAACGGGGGGATGCTGGGGCCATCTGTGGGGCAAGACCCCCAGCAGAGCACAGCTCTTCTCCTTCAGGCTCTGTCAGACCCAGAGAGGAGAAAGCTCTGAGCATCAGCTTCTGCCTTTTCCACCATGAGAGTTGGCTCGTATCTCCTCACACTGTCCCATCTTCACCCTGGAGAAGGACAGTTTTGGTGGCAGACACCATCCCATCACTCTTCCTCATCGTGCCCCTGACCCCTGCACCTGGTGGGAGAGGGCTGGGATTTCAGACAGGGTGAGCCTGCAGCTTGGTTGGCTTCTAACCGGTGGAGCTGTGCCCCATCACATCACCAGAGCCCCTGTCCTCACACAGCCAACTCTCTAAGACCCACAGGGTCCCAGCGAGGCTGGCAGCTGAGCCACTCGTGTCTCCAAGATCTGGGGAACCTGAGACAGGGAGGGATAATGTGACCAGCTGGTGGCTGTGGCACCTGGGGCTCTCAAGTCCAGTCCTGTGCTCTGACCACCAGCCCACGCTCTGCCAAGGGTGCACATTATTAGAAGCAAACCTTCCCAAACACACACCCCTTTTCCCCCACGGAAGCACATCTGCCCAGAGCTGGTGCAGCCATCCCAGGATACGGCCGTATCCTCCCGCACGGCGGAAACAAGGAAGCAGCTGAGGCAGAGAGCTGGCAGGAGGGGGGTGCAGGATGCTGAGCTCCCCACTCTGCTCCAGCCCAGAGCCCTTCGGGAAGCGGGACCGCGTGGGGTGGAAGTGCTGAGGTGCAGCTGCTGCAGCCTCCCGGGCATCCTTGGACAAGCTTGGAGGGAAACCACACGGGAAGGCAAAGAGCAGCATCACCGTCCTACCCAGCGCCTTTGCCTCTGGTTTCTCCTTGCTCTTCTCCCATCCCCTCTCCATAGCTGGCCAGAGATGAAGAACCAACAAGAACCCAACCATCTGGACAAAACCCATCCCTGCTCCTCGCTGGTGCTGGACGTTCTCCCCGTGAGAGCTCCGTGTGATGGTGCCGCTGTCGGGGTGCAGCGCTCGGCCCCACACAGGCGGTGGGAGCTGTTGGGATGTACTCACCCGTTCCTCGCCCGGCACTGGGGCCAGGGCTGCCACCACTGTCTCCTGTGTCCCCTAACCACTGGCTACAAGCATGGCTTGCTCAGCAATCAGAGGGGCACATGGCATGGATAGGACGGCTCAGGCTTGTTTTACAGTGACTCCTGAACACTGAGGCCACCAACATGGGGGACGAGAGCGAATCAAGTGCCTGGTGTGAAGAAACCCTTCCCAAGAGCCACCCCACAGCGAGCAGCTGGGTGTTTCACTGCTCCACCTCCTCTCCTTTCTGTGGTTGGAGCTGATACTGGGCATAAAAAAATACCTTGGCTGGGGCTGGTCTCCTGAGGGCAGGACATGAAGAGTGGAGGCAAAGAGTCTCCAAAAGGAGTGTGTGTGGTTGCCAAGGGCTCTGGAGTTAAGAGGGCACAGGCTCCCTGGCAGTGGTGGATCATGGCTCCAAAGAGGCCCTGGGCTCTGGAAGGGGCCACACAAGGCACCCTGGTGGTGCTGGGGCTGAGTGAAGGGCAAACATGCTCCCAGAGCTGCCAAGGCTCCCCCACTGCTCTAGGGATGCTCGGGAGGATGCTCCAAGGAGGAGGAGCAGTGGAGAGCAAGGCCTCTGCAGCAGCAGCAGCAGGAGCAGAGCCGAAGTCTGGCCACACAGGGTACGCGTGGCACCTGTGAGCCCATCCCACTGCTGGGAACAGGCTGCTGCTTCCAAATGGGAGCCCTGTTTTCCAAGGTCCTCATCAGCAAGGGCAGGAGTGCAGGAGCTGAAGCCCTCCCATCTCCAGAGGGGTGAGCGGGCTGGCCAGCACAGGAACACGGCTTCCCAAACACACCCCAAACAATGTCCCCTGCAGGTGGCTCGGCAGGAGCCCAGCATATCTCCATCGGGGGGAACAAGCCCTGCACAGCCCCGCTCTTATCAGGAGCTGAGGGTGCTGGGGACCAAGGGCTTGGAGCCGGTCTCAGGGCAAAAGCTCTCAGCTGGTGCATGGGGACAGGAAAGGAGGCTGAGAGGGACCTGCCTGCTGGGCAGGGGGGAGAGGAAGAGCAGGAGCATCCAGCATTCAGGATGAACACCATGGCAAACTGAACATCACCCAAGACGCCTGTGCCACCAACCGCTATAGGAACCATGTGCTGCCCTTGTAATGACCACGGGTGACAGCAGCATATCCCTGACCACACCAGACATCACTGAGAACTATCGGTCCAGTAGGAGAACACAGAGACTCTCGTTTAAAACCAGCTCTGAGAGGTTGCTTGGGAGAGAAGGAGCTGGCTACATACCACGCTGCTCGGTCGTACTCTGCCCAGATCCGGACAAACTCATCCAGATGGTGAGGGCCCAGGATGGAGGAATCCCGTGTCAGGTATTCAAAGTTGTCCATGATGACTGCCACAAACAGGTTGAGCATCTAAATGAAAGGGAAAAAGGCAGAGAGAAAGGAAAGTGGGGGGAGAAGGAGAAGAGAAGGGAAGGGAGAGAGAAGAAAGAGTGATTGTGGGAAGGTGATGGAAGATGACCTGATGGCTGTGGTGCTGACGAGGGGGATCCCCAGAGCTCTCAGGGGAAGTAACTCACCAGGAAGGAGCAGAAGAAGATGAAGGACACAAAGTAAACGTAGGCCAGGTCGGTGCCGCAGCGCTCGTTCTCGTTCTGCCCAGACGTCGCTGTCGTGTCCGGCTCGCAGCCTTTGCCCTCCAGGCAGGACAGCATGATCTCCTGCCACGCCTCTCCGGTGGCACTCCTGTTCCCAACACAGCCCTGTCAGCAGCTTGTGGTGGCATGGGATGGAGTCAGGATGCCCCCAGGAGAAACCTCACCACACCCTGCCCAAATTAAACACATCTCTGGCATGTGGAGGAACATTTTCCATGGCTGCTCACCTGAAGAGGAGCATGAGGGAGCCCAAGAAACTGCGGAAGTTGTTGTGCCGGTTAATGTGGCTTTCCTCATCTAGTTTGATATTGCCAAAAACCTACAGAAGGGAGAAAAAGGGCTCAGCTCTTTGGGCAAGAGTTCGTCAGCCAGGGAAGCAGCTGCATGTTCACGTTGGGTCCTTGAAAACATTCCAGCTCAGGTAGGATAGGGCTCTGAGCAACCCGATGTAGCTGAAGATGTCCTTGCCATGGAGTTGGACAAGATGGCCTTTAAAGTCCCTTCCAACCCAAACCATTCTCTGACTCTGTGATTCCATGAAAAGTACCCCAGCAAACACAGGCTGGTGCACAGCCAGCATGCCAAGGAGCTGGTGCCAGGCAGCCATCGGGGAAGGAGACTCTCCTCTCCTTGGCAGGGATTTGCTGTGGGTGGCAAAGGCTGCGAGAGGCTGAGCTACCATGGAAACAGGAGCACGGGGGGCCTGGGATCAGCTGAGTCCAACCATTCCAGCCCTCCATGCCATCTGAGCACCACATGGCACCCAGAGACCCCAAGCATGCTGGAGGAGCAGGGACAGTGTCCCACCATCGTGGGTGGGTGCTGGGTCACAGTCCTGGACACTCCCAGGAGCTTTTCCCTTGGTGGAGAAATGGTCCGTGATGCTGGGGTCAGGCACAGCAGTGCAAACAGGGTGGGGAAGGGCTCGGGAAGGGAGGGACAGACCCTACCATCCCCAGGGCCAAGAGAGGCAACAAAGATCAAAATACAGACAATATTCTAACAACAACTCTCAGCCAAGGCCGTGGTAAGACATAACGAACATTCGTAAAGTGCCTGAAATTGGAAAAATGTGCTGTTATTACTGTTAAATATTTATTCCCCTTTCCCTGAACCTAAAAATACACCAACTACAGAGTATTTTTTCTCTGTACAGGTTTTTTGGAATGTGTAATTGTAGAATATTTTCTGCCTCCAGCTATTTTGCTCAAATAACACCCACAGACTTTACTGCTTGGGGATTTGTTCACAATGGTGTTAAAAAAAAAATTAAAAAAATAAATCTAATACTACCACCCGGCAGGGAGGGGGGCTGAGTCAGATGGTGGCTGTTTAGGAGAACACCTGGAGCCAGTGCCGAGGTGTGTAGGACAGGGTGGCAAAAACCAGCCATGGCACTGGAAGATCTTAAATAGCAGCGCTGCCAAGCAGCACAAGCCAGGGGCCACTGTCACCCCAAAATCAGCTCCTGATTTTGATACTGTGGCAGCTCATCGGGCAGCTCCGCATCCCCAGTGCTCGTCGTCGAGGACGCTTTGTCACATCTCCAGCATGGGATTTAGTCACACCAGAGGCGAGCCAGCCCCGCGGCACGTGTGGAGCTGAGGGGTTCAGCTCACATGCCTCTTATTCACCATCTGGAGCCTGCGAAGCCGAGGTCTCCCCGTGCTCTGCAGACCCCCGACCAGCTGGGAGGTCGTGGCAGGGCCTTAAATGTGAGCACCCAAAGTGACCATCAGTGGTGCAGCTACAGGGACGAGATGAATGGCGGGTGCCCAGCTGAGTCCCCAAGGCCACATCTCCAAAGGTACCAGCTGGGAAGGCACTTGTGGAGCTTGATTGAACAAGCCCATGGCAGTTTCCCCAGGGCATGCAGCCCTGCAGCTCCCAAAGAAGCTGTTCCATCCTCGGCACCTCCCTGGGCACTGTGACTGGGCGCAGCAATGACAGGCAGGCACAAGGCTTGCTCCCGTGTGTAATGCTGGGGGCCTGCTGGTGTCACTGTCCGTGCCGGAGGGACGCACACGGACGTGTCTGTCTCACCTGCATCCCAATGATGGCATAGATGAAGAAAAGCATGGCAATCAGGAGGCAGACGTAGGGGAGTGCCTGCAAGAGAAGCAGATGAGTCATCTCATCTATTACAGGTCCAGCCCCAGAGGAGTACAAAACACACAGGTAAGCTGTGCTGATCCATCTCTCCTACAAGACTTTGAGAACAGCCCATATTTGGGAGCAGCACCACATGAGACTGACCTTGAAGGACTGCACAAATGTCCAGAGCAGGATGCGGATGGTGTAACCCTGGCGGAGCAGCTTGATGAGCCGAGCAGCCCGGAAAAGCTTCAAGAAGCTCATGTTGAAGCTGCTGGTGTTTACCAGCTGGGAGGAGATGAGAGGGTCAGAGGGAGATGGGAGCCCGTCCCACCACCCTACACCCTGCTGCTCCCAGCCCCTGCTTCACCTTGGTGTCCGTCAGGATGATCTCCGTAATGCTGCCAATGACCGTGATGAAGTCAAATATGTTCCAGGTGTCCCGGAAATAATTCTGCAAAAGAAAGGAGAGAGGGAACGTGGATTTGAGCTCAGGGATGGCAGGTCTGAAGGGTGCTGGGCCATGGGCCAAAGCTGCTCATGGGCAATGGTGGAGACCTCGCAGTCCATTTGTATGCAGCCATGGTCTGGAACACCGTCCTGTGTCTGAGACAGTGGCAGACCTGAGCGTATCTGCAGCAAGCAGCTTCTCCTGGGAGATGATTCACGCATCCAACAGACCCCCTGGCAAATGGGAGCAGGAAAAGTAGCCACAGCCCAGGTCAGGCAGCAACAGCTCGTCACATTGACCTTCACAGCCAGGAGGCTGATTTGCCCTCTTTACAGACACCTGGACACATCTCAGCCCCTGCTACTGGTGCAGCAGCTGGGTGTAGACTGAATGTGACCATGACTGGTGCTACTGGGAGCAAGGAGGGTGGCTAGAAACCCTCCTGATAGTGGACTTTATCTTCCATAAGCAGCAAAGAACAGCTGAAGAAAAAGCAATCTGCGGTTTCAAATCCCAAATGAGCAGCTGGGAACCTGAGGACTGTGAATCAGTCAGGGAGGTCTTGCTGCTGCTCAGGTCTGGTCCAACTGGTACAGCCCAAGGACAGAAGAGCACCAGCACCTCCTGACTTGTGGGGACAAGGGAGCACAGCCACCAGCATGTGCAGCAGCAGTGGGCTCCAACAGAGCAGCAGCACAGAACATGCATGGTCCAGGCACAGAGCAAGAAGTAAAGCAGCACTGTGGCTTCCCCCAGCAGCATCCAGCAGTGGGGAGTGCGATGAGAACCAAAGGATTCCAGCCTAAAAGCAGCTCCCAGGCCAGGATCCAAAAGAAGTAGCAGCAACCTCACATTATTAACACCTTCCCTCTGTGATCTGTGCACTGCCGAAGTCCAAATCAACACCCTCACAAAGAACAGGAGCAGGTACTCACCAGGAAGCCGAAAGCAATGATCTTGAGGACGCACTCCAAGGAGAACACCATGGTGAAGGCAATGTTCAGGTACTTCAGGGCCAGCTCATAGGTGTATGGAGCAGAATAGTACTGATGGGAACAGAGACAGCACTAGCCAGGAGGGGGCCTGCCAGCCTCTTGGCTGATGGCTGTCCCAGCACAGACCCGACAGTGGCCTATGTTTGCTGCCCTGGCTGCCTCAAGAATTCCTTCCTTTCTTCACCCCTCCCTCAGGACAGACCTGTGGTGGTCCATGTTCCTTGCCCTGAGGGCATCAAGAACATCTCCTCCTTACTTTCTCCACCCCTCTCCCAGGACAGATGCCACTTCTTCTAAGAAGGGAGCACAGAGGAAATCCAGATCTGCCTGCAGTAGTTAAGAGGTCTAAATAATTTGGGTGATTTCTTTTAGAAAATATGTCACCCCCATTTCGGGTCCTGTGTTGTTTCAAGCAGCTGTGCCAAGGGAACACACACACAGACGCTGTCTCAAAGCATCTCCACAACCAAAATACCCTCTGCTCCCATCCTGATTGAACCTACTGCTCCAAACAAAGAGGACAGACTCACTCTGACCACCAGCTCACCTTCATCATGAGCACCACGGTGTTGAGCGCTATCATGGCCATGATGGTGTACTCGAAGGACGGGGACACCACGAAGTGCCACACGCGGTACTGGAAGGTGTGTCTGTTCTGGGGCATGTACCGTGTCAGGGGCTTGGCGCTGATGGCAAAGTCAATACAGGCCCTCTGCAACGAAACAACGCCCATCAGACCCCGGCCCACGGACACCTGGGAGGTGGTGGCTGCCATGCTTCTTTCCTCCACGATCTGGGAAGGCAGCTGGCTCACGGGTTTCTCACCTTTTCAATATCAAGGGATTTCCAAGCTCCCAAATTGCTAAAAACCCGTGGAAATGTCCTCGTTCCCCCTCCCCAGACCATACCTCGTTCTTCTCCAGACTGCACTCCTCCATCATTTTGTCTCCTTGCTCTTGGAATGTGATGATGATGAGAGCCACGAAAATGTTGACGAAGAAGAAAGGGAAGACCACAAAGTAGACGACATAAAAAATGGACATCTCCATGCGGTTGCTGCGGCTGGGCCCACGGTCCTCCTCCGTCACATCCACCGAGTGCTGCAGCACCCTGTGGGCAGAGAGGTGAAGAAAAGCAACCAGGGATATGTCCATCACTTCCAGTGGGACCCAGCTCTGTCTGTCCATGCTTGTGTAATGACAAGGTAAAGCCGTGTCCTAATCTGCTTTCAAGGATGACCCTTTCAAATGGCTACAGCTTGTTTTACTGTGTCCCTGATGAAAAACGGATTTTCCTGTGCTCTGCACACAGAGAAAAATATTGCCCAAACTCACATGAGCATTTGGAGAGGTCCAGTCCTACCGTTACCCCTAATATTGACCTAAAATATATCTCCGGGCCACGCAGAAAAGGGGTTTTCGATCATTCACTCCCTAAGGAAGGAGCTAACCCCAGCCACAGCCCCAGCCTCAAAGCGGGGCTAAAAGCTCTGTTGTGCTGGTACAATCTTTTACTCTTCTCCACCTCCCTGCCCAGCAGCTCCTCTCTCAGTCCCACTTGGTGTAACCTGACCACCCCAACAGGAACATGACCACCCCTATTCAAGGGGACAGGCTGAGCAGAATACTCACTGAGGCCACCCCTCGCCTGTGGACACTGTGAACAGGGTGAGCAGAGCCCAGATGATATTGTCATAGTGAAACTCGTGCCGCTTCCACTCCCGGCATTTCACCTCCATCTTGTTCTTCTCGTGGTCCACGTAGTTCCCTCTGCAAGGTTGGGAGGGAGAGTGACCTTGGGTTTTGGGTTGCCAGAGTATGGGATGGTGGGTTTGAACCCTGGGGGCAGCGTGGGTTTTTGCGGGGGTCACCCTTCCTCCCACAGGGAGAAATGGGGAGAAACTGGATAACAACCATGAGGAAGGGGAGACAGAAGGAGAAAGTAAAACAGAAGAGAGAAAGAGGAAAGAACAGGAGCAATTTGAGGGCCTCTGCACCCCATAGAAGGACGGGACACAGCACTGGGGACAGGGCTCAGCCCATACTGTCCACCCCACGAACAAGTCATGGCCAAGGACTTAATGGGGAGCCACAGCAGACATGACCCAGCACCCTGCCCTTGCCAGAGGGGTCAGCAGCACCAGACCTGCTGCACAGGGCACCTACATGCAGTCCTTCTGCGTGTCCTTCGAGCTGTCAGTGCAGTAGAAGAACTTCCCCTTGAAGAGCTGCACAGCGATGACGGCAAAGATGAACATGAAGAGCTTGTAGACAATGAGGATGTTGAAGACGTTCTTGAGAGATGTCACAACGCAGTCAAAAACGGCCTGAAAGAGACAGCAGAGCTCACCCTGGGGAACCCACAGCCCTGGCAAAGGGTGGGACCAAGACCAGCCTACTTGGTGGGAAAAGAGGGAAAGAGCTGGGCCTTCTCCTGGGCCAAAAGCTATTTTGTGGATGAGGATAACACCCAGAGTACCCACAGCACACATGTAGGCACCATGCAGCCCCTGAGACAGCACCAGGGATGGATGTTTGTATCCTCAGTGTTCTCTGCAAGCAGAGTAGCAGACAGGGGACCATCCTAATGATGCAATTAGCAGCACTCAAGACTAATTAGTAAACACTTCATCGTTTCGCATCACCCCAAATAACAAGGCAGAGCAAATACCTCTGCCTGCCACAGCAGCACGCCCCTTAGTGCTCTCAGCCCTGGTTCTCATAGCACTTTGAGTGGGGATTGTCCTTATCCCTGTTTCACGGTGGAGACAGGCACTTCCAGAAATGAACTGACACGGGCTGACTCCATCCACCAAGCAGGAAGGAAAGCTAGGGTCAAACTCCATGTTTCTGGGCTGCCACCCTGGGTCTCATCAATCAGCCAAACCACTTACAAGTAAGAAAAAAGGACTTCCTTGGTCTCATACTCTTTTTTTGGCTCTGTACCCCATCAGCCAAGGTAGGGAAATCCATAATCCTACCTGTGATGCAGAAATAATCCCATTATTGAGATGGGAAATCCCTCTCCAGTGCAACACCACAACAGCACAGCACACAAAACCCTGAGTTGTTTGCAACCTGCTCTGGTGGGAAAGAGCACGAACTTTGGAAAGAGATTTGAGCTATCCAAAAGTAGGGCAGCCTATTTTTCAGGAGCACATCTGTGCTTTGCTCCATTTTGTCCACTCAAGCCCCACTTTCCCTGGTAGAGGAACTACTTCTGGACACCTTGCAGTGGTCCAGGCTTGCTTTTAATAACTCATTGCACCTCCAGATATGAAGCAGCCTGAAGGGTGTTGTGGTTGCAGACGGGGCTCCTAAAACACACAAAAAGCTTTGAAAACAACTTGTTGATCGCTCACAAGCAAATCGCTGTGTGTCATCCCTGCTCCCAGCAGCCCATGCAGAAGAGGATGTAAGGCAGGAGATGGAGCTCGTTACCTTCAGCTTGGGCAGTCTCTTGATGGTTTTCAGGGGCCTCAAGACCCGCAGCACACGGAGAGACTTGATGGTCTTGATATCCCGACCCTTGTTGGTCCTGCCGCGTCGGAGGGGGGCACAGGCACCCAAAAATGGAACAGAGAGACAATAACCTTGTAGACCTGGGTGCCCTGGGGCGTTCGACTGGTGCCAACACCCTCCCAGCACGTGTGAAGACCGGAACAGGAGGGGCACAAACATGCGATTGCTGAGCGCTCAGCCCACCTAAACGCGGCTCCTCCAACACACGCGCTGACAGCTGGCAGAGATGGAAAACAAGGCAATCCTCTCTTTCCCGGGATTAGCACCCTTCCAGTGACCTTAACAAACCCCTGGCTGCGGGAAGCAATGCCAGGGCTGGGGCAGACAATGCCAGGAGGTTTGCAGGGCAAAGGCAGCACAACAAGGTTTGCTTTCCTCCTTCAGGCACATGCTGTTTGCAAATGGGGCTTGCACAGGGTCACCACCACTGCAAGTTCTTTCCTACCAGTTGCAAGAAGTTCACAATAAAATGAGGGAGGTGCACTCAATGGGGTCTACCTTGCCAGGGAAATTGTGTATGCCCCACCCCTGGAAGTGTTCCAGGCAAAGTTGGATGGGGCCCTGGACGACCTGGTCTAGTGGAAGGTGTCCCTGCCCAAGGCAGAGGAATTGGACCCCCGGAAGGTTCTCTAAGGTCTCTCCAGATCAGGGCTACTCTTGCCTTCACCCCAAGTCAGCTGAGGGAGGCAGAATTTACCAGTAGAATTCTTTAGAAAAGCCCCCCTCATGACCCTCATTTCTTGAACATGATGATTATTCCCCAACCACAATACCGGGGGGGGGGTTTTCTTGTCTTTTAACTAAAGACTGGATCTCAGGGAGAAGCAGCGAGGTCCTGGTAAAGGTGGCACAGCTTGGATCCACCAGGCACCCTTGAAAAACGTCAAGGAAATTACTTGCAACAACAGATGCTCCCAATTACACAGCTCCTTGGCGAGGGTTAATGCAACAGGGAGTACAATAATGGGCTTAATCATTACGAGATGTAAACAAAACCACTAATTAATAGTCCCCCCTAGGAGCACAGCCCTCACATGCATGGGAAGCAACTGTACAAATGGACCTAGGACTCGCTTTTCTCCTGCTTTGCTTGGTATCAGGGCCTGGATGAGTGGCTGGGGCATCTGACTGAGGGCTAGGGTGAGGGTTTGAGGGCGGAACTCAGCTGGTGCAAGTTGTCACCAAGGACACCCCAGCTGCAGTGGCTGACATCTGCTGAGGGGGGATCTCTTCAGCCCTCAGGAGTGCCTGCAGAGCAGCGTGCTGCAGTCCCTGAAAATGCAGCTAAGGGTCAGCTCGGCGCTGGACAGACTGACATCCACCTGCACCCATCCCCCTGCGCTCCCAGGAACAGCATCCCGCAATATCCCGAGCGCCATAGTTACCCCAAAGCATTCCTGTCGGCGATCCAGCCCAGCAGCCACCAAACAGCACCAGCAGAGAGACGGAAAAAGAAAGAGAGGAGGAAGGTAAGAAAAGTGTCAGGGGAGCTGCACGGGGACCCTGCAGCAGCTGTCCACCACCCCAGACCTCGGGTGAAAGGCACGATGAGTAGACCCCGTTGTGCCCTTCAGGATGGGACACTTCTTCAAGGAGGGACTCATCCAGAAGCCCCTCCTGCCCTCCCTGCTGGAGGTTTTGGGTGGGGGGCACACAGTGAAAGCTCTGCTGCGAGAGGAACCTGGATGGAGTGGGACAGTGGGCAACAGCAGGAAGGCACATGGTCCTCCTTAGCCAAGAGTGGTGGGGGGACCGTGAGCCAAAGGCAGGTGCCTCCAGGGGAACCCACCGGCAAAGCCACAATAGTTCCCATCCAAATTCTGCTAAATCACCTCTATTGAGAACTCTGCTGATTAAGAGCTTGAGCCTGAGCCTGAGCCTGAGCCTGAGCCTGAGCCTCAGCTGAAGTGCAGGATCTCATGTCCAGCAGGACACTCACTTGGACAAGCCAAGGTGGGCTCCAAGGTCCCTGGTTGTAACCAAGCCTCTGTCCCTGTTTGAGCCAAGTCCCTGCCACGTGCACACAGAGTGCTCAGCACTGGGGGCAAGGCCTGCAAGTAAAACATTTCCTAAAACACATAAAACTAACCCCAGCCCCTGGCTGTGTGTTCGTCCAACACGTGGGAGGTGTGCTGAAAAGGTGACAATTTAACTTCGCAGCACTTCCGTGGTGGGACCTCTGTCCTGCTCTGCCTCACACCAGGTTATTTTGCAGTACATACGGGTCTTTCTTGCCTCCAGACCCTGGTGCCAATGGGCACAAGGAGATGCTGCAAGGAAAGAGGCACCTCTGCTGGGTAATCTGCCCTTGCACACCAAGGGCAAGGGCTCCACACTGACCCCTCAACCTCTCCAGCAACCTTTCCACCACCTCTGGGCAGGTCTGCAAAACTGCTGTGAAATGCCTCCTTGGAGGAAGGCAAAGGCGAGCAGGGTCTTTAGTTGTGGTTCTGGTTATTTCAGCTAATTTAATTCAAACTCTTTGGAGATTTACAGCTTTTTATTTAGGCTATGTACGGATTGATGTATTAGCTTTCCAAGTGGAGAGCTATGGTTAATGGAGACAGCCTCTCTCTCAGGATATGTGAGCTCTGAGGGAGCAGTGGACAAGCCACAAGGACACACAGAGAGATGGCTTTGTGGGTGGACACTTGATTATCAGTGATTTGGACGTGGCACGGACAGCCAATGGGTGATGGTGGCACTGCTGAATCAGCTCAAAGACCTCCTGCTGTGCCCGGAGCCACCCAGGACCCCTGTGGGAAAACCAGAGTGCAGAGGAGAGGCAAAAGCGGCAGGGAACCTGCCTGGCACATCCCAGCGTTCCTACTGGGAAGTGCTGGAGTCGGTCACCAGCTGCTCTCATCCAGGTAATCGCTGCAGCCACTCCATGGGCATTGCTCTTCCCACCCAGCACCGTGGAGCAGAGGAGAAGGAGAAGGAGGACACTCCCCCTGCCCTGGCCCCACGTCAAAGAGCTCACAGAGGGAGAAGAAAAGGAGACGGATTGAAACATGACCACCAGAGTTTTCCCCTGGAGACCAGGAGGGAGGGTGGGAGTGAGGGCGGTGGGCTGCGACATGGAGAACTGGTGAACATCCTGCAGCTCCCGCGGCTGTGGCGGTGCTGGGCTGCTGAGGGGAGAGGCAGGTGTTCTCATAAATGCTTTATAATGTATGAACCCATTGGAAATCTCTGTGGTGCCTTTGTTCCCTTCACTCTCGAAGCCATGAGATCATCTCCTCCAGCAGGAGCCACGCTGGAGGCGGGGCAGACGGACAATCCTGCAGGTTTACATTATAAAGAGCCCCCCACCCATCCATGGCACAAGCAGCTCAGTATCTACCCAGCTACAGCTACAAGAGAGAGCAGGAGACACCAATGCTTGCTGCAAACGTGTGTGGAGATGCCAAGGCCTTCTCCACGGGAAGGACTCCAGTGCCATGGCTGATGGGGGTGCTCACCCTCAAGAATTCAGCTGCCCCATGCCCAGAGGGAACGTCCTTCCCTCGGGAGGATGGGTGGAGGCAGGCAGGTGGCAAGCAGGGCTGGAGGGTGCCGGGCAGCTTCCCCACATGCCCAGTGCTGGGCCCTGCCAGTTCCAGGGGCCACCGCAGGAATTGTGCCACCCTCATGGGGTGGGGGCAAGGGGACAGTAAACAATTACTGTGCATTGAGGAGTGAGGACACCCATTCACCCAGGAGCAGGCTGAGCCAACAACCTGTGCTCCGCCAGCCATCAAAACTCTTGATGGAAGTTGCCTCGGAAGGAAAAGGCTCCCTTGTCCTCCTCCTCAAACCACTCAGTGCATCTCCAGGATGCTGATGCCCTTGAGCCCTGCCAGACACGCTCTGAGGGGCTGCCCTGGCAGAGGAGGGATCAGCCAGGCCCCAGAGATGCGCTATCCACCCTCATGGTGGCCTGTGTGGCCTTCCAGAGGCTCAGAGCATTGTCCCCAGCCAGCAAACCTGCCCCATGCCCCTTCCCCATGCTGGGGTCTGCGGTCAGTCCCCTGCCCTGCCCAGGGGCTGCTTCATCCCTGTGCTGAGCGAGCTGAATTCTCCCATGCTCTTCCCAAGGAGAGAGCAGGGGCTGAAAGCACCGGGTGAGGAACGGGGTAGGAGGGTGAGGAAGGCACGAGCAACGAGCCAAGGGGGTACAAGTGGGTGAGGAGAAGGAGCTGCTGCCCAGTCCAGGGTGAGATGGGAGGGATGGATTACAGGCTCTAATCCATCGAGCCACCTCGGGGCTTGGACCGGGCCACCCCGAGAGCCCTGCACGGTACCTGAGCTGTGGACAAGGCCAAGGCTCCCGTCTGCGTGGCTGCCAGGCCCTCCCCTCTCACCAGCCACTGCTGCCAGTGTCAGAGGCACAAAGAGAGAACAACAGTGTGACAAAGAAGCCTGAGCCTCTCCTCTCTCCTCATCTCCCTCCTTGGGCACCAATGGGGCAGCACAGCCCTGGGGACCAGGGGAGGCCCCTTTCCTGCAAGCATCACCTTGGCACCACACATCCCTCCCTGTGCTCACTGCACCACCTGCCCCAGCCAGCAGCAAGGGGACATCAGAGCAGCAAGAAACTCGTCCCTGGGTGCTCCTGCCCTCCATGGCATGGGCACTATGGACATCCTAGTACCCATAGGTGCCACAAGCTCTGTACTAGAGCCCGATCTCAAAGCGATGCTCAGTGGGGACACTGCAGGGCAGGCGCAGAGCCCTCTCCATGATGCCGCAGAGGATGCTGGCACAAACCCCACTGGCCTCACCCCCATTCCTGCAGGGCTCCAGAGCAATGTCCCCCTCAGACCAGAGGAAAAGCCACCAGCCAGGGGTACCATTTGCAGCACAAACATGTTCAGAGGGCAGCTCCACTTGGCTGGCTGCTGCTTTTGCTGTCTCTGTGTGCCCCAAGATGCATAGCAGGTGTGTAACTCCAGGTCTGACACCTTTAGGCCATTTTTCCCCTCTCTAACAGCTCCTTCTGCTCTGTTTCAAATCCACTTTCACCACCAACTTCCTCCTAGCACCTCCAGCTTGCCTTGCCTTGCTCCCTGCCTGCTTGCTCACCAGCTTCTGACAAACAAGGAGAAATACACCTCTGGAGCAGCCACACACCACTGCCAGGAGCCATCCCAGAAGCAGAGCAGAAGGGTGCAGAGAAATGAAATACAAAACGAAATCAGTCTAGTAGCCACGACACACGGTTGCATCCTTCTCCCACCCCAGCCAAGGGAAGGCAGGGAGCTGACAAGGACAATGGCCACTTACGCCAAGGCAAAAGCCACCAGTGCTCCCACCACCACGATGAAATCCAGGATGTTCCAGAGGTCCCGGAAGTAGGAGCCGTCCTGCAGGATCAAGCCCTGATCAATCATCTGGAGGGGAGATATAGATAGAAAAACAGGCAGGGAATAAGCAGCTTGGACATCAAGTGGAAGGGACAAGCTGGGGGACAGGGACACTGCAGACTCATCCCAGTGTCCTGGGTGTAGGACTTCTTATCTTGTGGAAGCCTTGAGGCTGATAGAGGATGTGCTGAGCACTCCAGACCACCACTGCTGAGAACCAGACTTCAAGGTCTCCACCGTCTAAATTTAGGACCAGAACTGCAAAACGGAGCTATTTGCCACTGGCTGCAGGGATGCTGCAGCCTGCCAGGGCTCTTACCTTGATCACCATCTCGAAGGTGAAGACGCCAGTGAAGACGTAATCAAAATACCTCAGGACCTGCAGAGAGAGGGCACAGGTGCTCTGCAGCTGCTGCTGAGCAAACCCTGCCCACCCAGACACCCAGCTACTGCAGCTTGCCTGGCTCAGGGGCAGGCACAGGGTTGGTTTGCTTGTCCCAAACCCAGCCTGGTCCCTAAGAGTTCAGAACAGCCCTAAACCCCAGCCTGTGCAGGCAGGAGGGAATCATTCCCCATGCAAATGGCTTGGAAATGATGATGCTAGCCAGGAGCATGTGCCCCATACCAGTGCCCATACCAGCATAAAGTTCAAGCCACTTTACAGCTGACCAGGCACCCTGGTCTCTCCCCAGGCTCTAAACCTCCCATGTGGGAAGCTGAGAGTGACTCCCATGGTTTATAAAGGAAGGTGACGGAAAAGAAGTCAGATTCCATGGTGTGGTGCAAGTGCTGCCACCGGCTGCCCTCATCCGCGCCCCACCACGGGAGCTAAAATCCTACAGGAGCTCTGCCTGCACCGGTGCGGGGAGCGGGAGGGGGCTGCAATCACTTTGTTGCGGTCGGAGTTGGTGAGGACAGGATCCTCAGCAGCGAGGGCGATGCTGCTGGCGGCGATCACCAGGAGGATGCACATCTCGAAGTAGCGCAGGTTCACGATGTAGTGGCAGGCCCTCCTCACCCTGTGGGGACAAAGCCCACACCCCACCTGTGAGCCCCTGGCAGGCCCCAGCCACAGCCCACGTGCAAAGCCCACCTCATATCGCCACCTTCCAGGGTGGGAAGATGGGAAGCAAAGTCTGAGGAGCAAAAGAAGGCAGCCCAAGGGGCATTTGGGCTTATTGATCCCTTTTCTCAGCTGTCTCAGCCCCACAGCCAGGCAGAGAGAGTCCCTGACAAATTGGGGTGCTTACTCTTCCAGGCTGCTGGAGCTGGGAAAGAGCTACAGTGGAGCAGAAAACTGCAGGTAAATATAACAATCAATGCATAAAAATCCCAGCTTAGCCATCAGCAGTTGGGACAGAGAGCCATGAGCATGGCTGCCACACAGGGAGAGCAATGTGGGGCTTGGGGAACACCGTGGCTGCTTATCAAGCCTGTTTGGGAGATATTCAGCTCCCTTCCCACAGGGATTCCCTGTTTTTGGTGACATCTGGGGTCCTTCCCCTTACAGCCCTCCCCAGCCCCAGTATGAAAAACATCTCACGGGTTGGTGGTGCTGAAGATGAACATGGAGCTGTGCGGCACCATCGCTTTGCCTGTTTTGCTCTTTTCCTTCTTCTGCTTCTTCTTCTCCATTTCCTCCTCATCCCCTTTGGTCTCAGCCTCCTTTAAGGGGCTGGCTTCGCCGTCTGTCTTGTTGCTAACTGCAGGAAAGCGAGAGCCTTTGCCTGGCCTTGCACCCAGACAACACCCTGGGGTGTCCCTGCCACCTGGGCAACCCCCTCATTCCTGCTCTGAATCCCTGTGCTGTTACAAGGGAGAGGGACTAGGCAGGAAGAAAACACATGAGCTGCTGGGATGGAGCAGGCGAAATGGGTTTAACAAGGCCAGTTTTCACCTTGCTGGTTAATTAATAACAGTTTAAAGCAGCTCACGTTGAGAATGCTGCTAAGGTTTTGAGTGACAGCGAGCTGCCGGAGGCTACAGATGTGCCAGGAAAAACAGGAAATACGAGAGTTTTACCCAGGCAGAGAGGAAGGGGAAATGAGGGATGAGATGAAGGGGTGGATGGAAAGAGGTGAGAAAGGGACATGGGCCCCAAGGGGTGCCGGCACATCAGGGTTTGGGCTCCCCTGCAAAACTGGGGTGCTGGAGGGAGGTACTGCAAGGAACAGCAAGGAGATCCCCCCCAGCTGATGGATGTGGATAGGAAAAGCCGTGCAAGCGGCTTTCCATCCCTGCAGAGTCCCCAAGGGCTGGGAGAGGGGCTCAGGAAAGAGAGACGGGTCCTCACTCTGTACCACAGCGGAGTCGTGGACATCGATCATGATGGCCGTGCTCTCGGTGGCCTTCTCGGTGTTGGGGGTGATGGAGGAGAGGTCGGGCTCGCTGCGGCTCACGGTGCGGCTGGGCTCCAGCAGTGCCTGCTCACTGGTGTCTGGGCTGCTGCAGTCCTGCTCTGTCAGGTTGCCCGTCTTCCCCTGGGAGAGCTCGGCTGCGGCGTGAGGGGGGCTTCCCTTCTTGGCGGTCCCAATCAGATCGGCATCGCCGGCAGGGACCCCGTTTGTCCTGCAGGAGGGACGGGGGAGAAAAAGAGGCATGAGAAGATACGGGGATATGAGAAGAAGAGAATAGGAGGAGCTGCAGGAATGGCAAGATGCCCTCTGCAGGTACCAACCTGATGGACTCCCCGCTCGCCTCCGGCTCCCCCGGAATCAGCGCCTCTGCTGCAGCCATGTCCCCATGCCGGTCCCCGTCCTGTGCCCCCTCCGCGGCGCTGGCCTCCTCCAGCCCCATCTCCTGGCTGGCCGAGCGGCTCCCCAGGATGCCAGCCGTGTCCTTCCCCTCCATGCGGGCTCTACGGTGCCGGCTGCGCCGCTGGCTCTGCCTCATCCTGGCCCTATCCTCGATGCTGCCTCCTGCCCCGTCCTGTTCTCCTGGCTCGCAGTTCCCGTGGCAAGATTTCTGCTGCCACATGTCCTTGTCCCGCTTGGCCCGGGGCGATGTCCTGTCCTCACCACCGCCGGGGTTGGCCCCTGGGACTGGCTGCTCAGGTCCCTCGGCCAGCGGCCGCTCGCCCTTGCCCTGCTCCTCAGTGCATTTCTCCAGGGTGACGCCATCCCCGGGTTTCTTCCTGCGGAAGATGCTGGCGTGGGGATTGATGAGGGGCGGCTCATCCTTGTTGATGCCCTCCTGGCTGGACATCTGCATGTGCCGGCGCAGCTGGCTCGTGCGCTGCTCCCACACTGACATGTGGTGCCGCCGCCGCCGCTCCCGCCTGCAGCGGAGGACAGCGAGGGGTCACCATCCTGGCTGTCCACACCATCCCCCGGTGAAGCACCCACCCTGGATTTAATCCGGGAATCCCAGGGAGAAGGAATTGCCACCGCCAGGGTTACAGGCTGTGCTAAGACTTCATCAGTGTCCCTCTGCTGCTGGCAGGGGCTGGAAATGGGGCTGAGACTGTGCTCGTGCCCCTTCAGAAGTCAGCAGGCTGATGGATGATACAGCCCCAGTAGCCTCACTGCTGCCCTGAAGCTTTGAGGCGGCGTGCCCAGCTTCTGGGAGCAGCCAGCATCCTGGCTTGCCCTATCCCAGACAGGCAGGGACCACTTTCCTCTTGTGTGATTGCCTGGGGACACCTTAAATATGGGCCGAGCCGTCTTGCTGCATCCAGGGACCTCTCCTTGCCTCTCTCCCGGCACATCCCGGGTAGAAAGCCTGCCCTGCGGCTTGAGGAGCAGCGATTTTGGCTGTCTGAGGGGAAGGAGCTGCTCTGGGCTTCTCTATGTGGAGAACTGGGCTATGCCACGAAACCTTTGCGGTGTCGTAAAACAACACCCAGGAGAAGACAGGCGTGCCCTTCCCGACACCCCCGCGGCACAGGGAAACACCCGGGAGCACACACGGGAGCACACACGGGCACGGGCACTGCTCACACGGCACCGCACACCCACGGGCAGCGACAGGCGCCGGCACCGCGGCAGCGCGCACGGGGGACCGGCACACACCGAGCCGCGCACACACGGACGGGGAGCACGGGGGCACACGGATACAGCACACACACACACAGTTCCCACTCCCGTCCCTGCCGGGGAGGCCGGAGGGGAGCGGGGTGTGCCCCGGCCCCGCGGACGCACAGACAGCACAGGAGCCACAGACGGACACGCGCCCCCGCCGCCCACATACAGGTGGCTGCTGCGTGGCTCCCACATCGACATGTGGTGTCTCCTCCGCCTGTCTCTTCTGGGGAGGAAAAACAAACGGGTTCAATCCCCTCCTTCCACTCCTGCGGGCAGCGCAGAGAGCTGTCCCCCCTCCCTGGGCAGCCGGTCAG
Source organism: Eulacestoma nigropectus (assembly GCA_013397775.1). NCBI lineage: Eukaryota > Metazoa > Chordata > Aves > Passeriformes > Eulacestoma > Eulacestoma nigropectus. The sequence goes on from VZTE01003399.1 coordinate 88,458, forward strand.
CGCAGCAGCCTCGTCCTGGCCCTGCACACACACAGTGAGCCCCCACTGGCACACTGGGCACAGGCTGCCCACACTTACACTGACACTCCGTTCCCTGGGAGCCTTCCCCACACCGTGCAGGGAGAGCAGTGCAGGCTCCAGTCCTTCAGAAGCTCTGAGACATCCTTGGATATTTAAGAGCTGTCTCAAACTGCTCCAAATTCACTTCTCCCAGGAAACACATGGCAATTGGAAAGAGGAAGCCATGCATCAGGCCAGCCCTGAGCTGCTCAGAGCCATCACCGTGGGTTGATGCTGCCCTGGGAGCACAGAGGGGAACGTGAAGTTCCCCAGCAAACACGAGGCACAAGCCCAGGTTGCGATGCCACAGAGCTCCTGTCACCTGAGCAGCCCCCACACAGAGCGAGTTAACAGGGCTGGCAGGGTCCTTCACACACACTAGCAGCCGGGGAGATTCCGGGCTTTATCCTCTGTATCCGCGTAGAAGAGATTTGGATACACGCAGCTCCAAGAAAACTGCCCTGAGAACACGCAATCCTAGAAACATAGAACACCTTGAGTTTGAAGGGACCCACAAGGATCATTGAATCCAGCTCCTGGCCCTGCTGAGGACAACCTCAAGAATCCCACCATGTGCCTGAGAGCATTGTCCAAATGCTTCTTGAGCTCTCGCAGGCTTGGTGTTGTGACTGCTTCCTAACACTTTGAAGACATTCCCCCTTGTCCTATCACTCGTTAGAAAACCACCTTCTCAAAAGTCCCTCTTCAGCTCTCTCATAGCCCCTTTAGGTACTGGAAGGTGCTCTAAGGTCTCCAGGCTGAACAACCTCAATCCTCCCAGCCTGAGCTCACGGCAGAGGTGCTTCAGTCACGCCGGTGGTTATGGTCTCCATGGAGCCCCGTGCATGGGAAGGGCCCAGTGCCACGCTCGAGGCAGGGATGGAGCTGCAGGCACCCACAGCATTCCCACAGCATTCCCACAGCAAGTGGCCGAGCCTCCAGATGCATCCACGCGGCGCGTTCGGCGCCAACGCACGGCAGTGCCCGCACGCGCCCATCTGGCCGCCCCCGCGCCGAGCAGCCCCGAGCCATCTGCACCCGGCTCCGAACACAGTGCTCCGACGGGCACCACGGCCACCCCCGCCAGCCTGGCCACGGCCATCCATGCCCACACCGCCAGACCTCTCCGCGGGTGGGAGCACCTGCGCCAAGCTGCCTGCACCAGGAACCCCCATGGAAATGGAGCCATCTGTGTCCTCGCACACCCAAAGTCAGAGCCTGGCTCTGAACTCACAGCAGCCCTTCCGTGCCAGCTCTGCTCTGCCTTGTCCACCACTGTGTTGTCCCCACTGTCCCTCCCCAGCTGCTGGCACAAGCGCAGCACCGCCGAAAGCACACCGGGCCTGAGGCTGACATCATCGAGCCTAACCCATGGCATCGCACTGCCTGGCCCTGACCCCAGTCCGTCCTGGTGAGTGGGAGGAGCTGGAAAAAAGCCCCGTGAATATCAATACCTCCCCTTTCAATGCCACCAGAACAACAAGGAAAAGTTAAAGAGATCTGTTTTCTCAACCAGCTCTGTCTGACAATGGCTAGAAAGCTCTATCAGAGATGTGCAGTGTGGGCAAATCCTTTACTGCCCTAATATATTCCATCTCCCCTTCCTCCTCTCTCCTATCTGTCCATTCCTCAGCCTCTTCTGCAGCCTAGAGCTCTCTATTCCCTTGCTTTATCCAACATGTTCCCACTGGTATCCAGAAACAGAGCCAACATACAGACTCCACCACCTCTCCCCTAAACCCCCCTAGTACTCGGCCAGACACGGATTCATTATGAACATCCCATCACCCCCAAAACAGGGTGAAATCTGTGGCTGCTGGGGGATCGGGCAGGGCTTACAAGCACCCCCCATTCCTGCTGCCCCTAAAACCACGCAGGATGCGGGACCACAGCATCCCACCACTGCCAAACCAGGGAGGGGGCCGTTCCCAAGGCTGCCTATGACCCCCCCAGATCAGCACTCGCCTGAAGACAGCAGTTTCTCTCAGCAAATCTGCAAGAGATTCTGCCATGTACGAGCTTGGCTGGGTTTCAAAGCATAACGAAACCTAAAATTCCCCGGGAAGGGATTCTATTAACAAAAAAAAAAAAAAAAAAAAAAAAAAAAAAAAAAAAAAAAGGAAAAAAAATCCCTTCAGCTGTACTGAAATGTACTGTTTTGGGAAACAAATCAAAACGCCTCGTTCCAATGTTGACTTTGAAAGTTTTATGTGATTTAGACCATATGACACCTCAAAATAAAGAGAAAGGCATCTAGGAAGGAAAAAACAGAATTTTCTCCTGCTGAAATGCAGAGACAAGGCTTCTTAACACCATGCTGGAGGTTTATGTGGTTTGGGGCTTTTTTTTCTCGCCCAAATCAAATTTTTGTACAATCAAACATGGTTGCACAAAACTGCTCCATCTTTCCTAACTGCATTCGCTCCCAAGGAAGGAGCCTGAGGGAGATTTGTGACACCACTGCTCCCTTCTCACCTAGCCCTGGCTGCTCTCCTGCAGCTCTGCCATGAAGAAACACTCCCCAGGAACAAATATCACCCCTCCTCAAGAATAACTTGAGATACCTTCCTCCTCCCCAGCCTCCTACCATCAGCCCTGAGCGCTTGAGCTCTATATTTGGGGCAGAAAGCCTCTTTTAGCGTATTTTTGCCATGCCCAAGCGCTGAGGCTGCAGTTTGGTTTAGAGGTTGGCAATTTCAGGACTTCCCTGGTGACCTGTTCCCCACGCTGTCACATCCCCAAAAGCCCTGCTGCTCATGGGGAGCACACTCCTAGACCTCCATCCATCTTCAGGAGGATGCCCAGAGAGGGAATCACCCCATGTGGGGACCCCTTTTCCTTGTGGCAGCCCTCCCAGCCAGCCATGCCAGGCTCTGCTGCAGCTCTGTGCCCTTCTAAGCCTGGCTGGGCTCGGGGGGTCACCGGGGTGGCGCTGGGGAGTCACTCACTCGATAGCAGGCATGTTTGGGGCAGACATGGGGCTGACTTCTTTGGCTTTCTGAAGGGCATGCTTCTGGTTAAAGGCCTCCTCTTCCTCCTGCTCATCCTGCAGAGAAAAGAGGGGCATTGCTCAGTGGGACGCCGGGGTTCCAAGGGAAAGCTCAGCCATCGGGAGCAGTGAGGGATGCACAGGGCCACCCTTGGCACCAAGGCTTGAGGGATAGAGGGGAACCTGTGCTTCCAGAGACACTTTATTTCCCTTGTGCCGTGGGGATGCAGGTTCCCCATTACACCAGATCTTCCCGAAGGCGTCAGTGCTGCTTAAACAAGTGAACCCAGCCCACTCCAGGCAAGAGCTGGGCTGAGCATGGTGGAACAACCCCAGACAGCACAGACCGGCTCAGCCCTCCCTTCCTCACAGCCTCAAGGGCTAGACAGGCATCCCCCAACGGAGTGGGAGGTAAGGCATCCATGAATGACCCCGGCGGAGACCGGATTGCTTTAATGAGCACAGTCGTGTCTGCGGAGCAAAGAATGTCATTAGGAGTCATTAGCGAGCATTCAGCCTTTTCAAAAGCTCAGCGCTCTCTTAATTGATGCTGCCGGTACCCGTGGGGCTCTCCCATCCCTGGCACCCCAGCGACAGCCGGCAGCCCCTGAAAGTGCCATCTGCACCCAGCGAGGGAGGACAGGGACCCCTGCACGCAGCCCTCAGGCAAACCAGCACCATGCCCCATTTCGGGTCAGATTTATGCCAGCGTGGAAGCCTCCCAGTGAGCCCCAGGGACATGAGTAATAGCACGGGCTCTACAAAAATCTGGGCACCACAGGATCCCCGGTCGGCTCCAAAGAGTGGCAACGACCCTTGCAGCTCTCTCCTACTCACCGTTATCCAGATGGTGCCCCAACAATTTAGCATTCCCCAAATATTTCCCAGCATGGTCTTAAAAGCAGCTAAGCATCAGCCTAAATTGCATCCTAAATCACATCTGCTGCCCTGTAGGCAGATGGGGAATAAATATTGACACCACTGGAAGATGCTTCCCACTCCACATCTCCAGAGTGCTCGGGCAGATAACAGTGCCCACATCAGATCCCATCCAACAGATGAGGGTTATCTTGATCTGATAACCTGATGGCAAACAGAACTGGGGAGTTTAAACAGAGAAATAGTTAAAGCCATACTTGAAGTGTGGACATTCCTGGAAAGACCAGCAGGTTTAAGCATTTTCCTAAATCAAAGCTTAAATGGCTTTGCCCCCAGCCTCTCCGCAGGAGCAGGAAAAGGAGCAGCAGGAACATACCTTGGTGAGCTCCTGAGCGTTGGCCAGGTTGTCCACGGCAATGGCCAAGAAGACATTCAGCAGAGTATCTGAGAGCAGCTAAGGATGCACAAGCTGTGTGTTAAGGACGTGTATCTGCAGCTCCCAGGGGAGGGTGGCCTTGACAGCTCCTGGCCAGCTCAGCCAAAGGCACAAACTCCTCTCCCATCCCATAGAAACAGCCCTCAGTGCACCTCCACCCAGCTCCTTCTCTGCCTTTGGGATACCCAGCACTGCCACATGTGTGTGGTGGGTCTGCCTCAGTTGGGAGGGGAAGAAGGAGCAGCAAGTGGGGAGGGGGATGCCCCCAGAGAAGGTGAGGAGATGGGGTTGTCACCACTAAAAGCACAGCAGCCCGGCGGATACAGTTTCCAAACAAGGTGAGGACGATGAAGTAGATGGAGGACCACATCCCTGAGCGCACGCCTCCCTGGGAGCGGATGCCGTTGTACATCACCTCGTTCCAGTCCTCGCCCGTCAGGATCTGTGGGAAGGCAAGGCAGCAGCTCTGTCACCTGCACCTTCCCATCACCTGGACATCTGTGCCACCAACACACAGGAGCCAAGTATGGAGACCCTGCGCAGTGGATAACCCAACTCTGCAGCTGCAGCACCTGAGGGAAATCCCATTGGACACGGATGAGGATTTAAAGTCTCCTGAGAAGAGTTTTGAAACTCTTCATCTTCTGCAACAGGTGGAAGAGTTTCCATCTCTTTCCATCCACTTTGTTGTGCAGGAGAGGGAGGAAGCAAGTTATGCCTAACAGCTGATAGAGGGGAACCTGTCTGGTGGAAAGAGCCCCTCCCAGCCATGGGGGAGTAAGCAGGTGGTCCCAAGTCCCTTTGTTTGTGTCTCCTGGCAGCGCAGCTCCTACCTGAAACACCGTCATGATGGCTGCAGGGAAGGTGTCAAAGTTGGCCGATGGAGTCCCATCCATGAAGTTAAACCTGGAAGGGGAACCAGGTGAACATAAACAGGATGAAATACCAAGGTCACCAAACCCCCAACTGCTGTGCTATCAGTTCTCTTGTGTTTAGGAGGACCTTTCCCCACTCCAAAAAAGGCCTCCTGAGCATTTGGTGCCAGAAACAGGAAGGTCTCCTGGCTAGAAGGACCCACACAGCCCAAAGGCAGCCCTCGAGCAGGGATTTTTGTTTGGGAGAAGTACCACTGGGAGGAGACTGAGGGGGAAGGCTACAGTCTCGCTGGGCCCCTAAAGAGGGTATCATCACTTGGCTTTAACACCAAGAAATTCCTGTTCCTCAGCCTTGAAGTGACCTACCTGCCTCCAAACAGCTGCATTCCCAGCAGGGCAAAGACTACAATGAAGAGGAAGAGGAGGAAGAGCAGGCTGATAATAGATTTCATGGAGCTCATCAGTGAGACCACCAAATTCCTCAGGGATGCCCAGTACCTAGAAAACAGAGATATTGCTGGAGCACTGGCAGTGATGCTGACACCATCAGCAGGAGAGCAGGAGCAACTGGATCTGGGCTGCAGCCACAGTCCGAGACGGAGGATGACAGGCACTGACAGGGGGTACGCACTTGGTTATTTTAAATATCCGCAGGAGACGAAGAGCTCGTAGGACACTGATCCCAAAAGAGGTTCCTGGTCTGAATATAGCCCAAACCACTTCGAAGATGCTTCCCACTGTGACCTGAGAAGCAGACACAGCCACAAGTCAGCCACAGGCTCAGGATGGGCTGTTGCAGGAAATCTTAACCTCACTGAAGACGAGGCACCCACCACCCAGTCCAGGACCTGGTGTCTCAGGCTGTCCCGGCAGAAAGTGCTCCCTGCCCACTGTGAGGGCCATCCTCTTCTCCCCCTTGGTGCCTTGCATTGCAGACCCCTGCCAAGCACCTCCCCCCACACCCAGAGCATCCCTGGGACCGCTCACCCCACAGTCGAAGCAGTTGAAGGAAGAATGGAAGTAGAGGCGCGGCCCCATCCCGTACATCTTTAAGGACATCTCCAGAAGGAAGAGCCCAAGAAACAGGAACTCTGCATAGTCTGAAAGACAAAACCCAAGCGGGCTTGGGAGACCGAGCTACGTGGAGCATCCTGCGTGCACCCACCAGTTGACCATACAGAACACCACCGAGATGGGACAAGTCAAGGACCATGCTGCATCCCCAAGCTCTCAGTGTTTGGGATGAGGGAATTTCATCTGTGAGGAGCTAAACGGTATGCAACAGAGCATCAAGCCCATGAGTTAATCATTCAGGGTAGATGCACTGGTGTCCCAGGGGATTGACAGGACCAGACACGGCCAGCACGGAGCAGAGCAGCTCTTTGGCATTAAACCACAGTGACTGAGGAGCCTGCAAAGGCATCAGCCACACGACACTGTAGGGGAATATTATCAACCTGGATTAAAATCATTGCATGGCTGGAACTTGGCCAGGGAAACAGAGCCAAACAGCCAAGAGCCAGTGAAAAGCCTTTCCAGATATTTCATGAACATTTAGCAGGAAAGAGCCTGGCTCTTCACCTTTCCCAGAAGATGCTTCTCACCGCGACCAGCTGCCGTACCACACCGCAGCGTGCTGGGAGCCCGGCAGGCCTGAGCCTACTATTGCAGATTTGGGTAGAGCCGGGGCTTGACAGGGACATTTTCAAGGTGAGAAAAAATAACAAGTCTGAGAAAGCAGCACTGTCCCCACTGCAGCAGCTCAGGAGTGACACATGTGGGGCTGACCACGCTGCTTTGCAGTAGCCCATGCTGCAGAGGACATGGCTGCAGTGCTTCTGAGACCTGGCTCAGGGAGGCTCCAGTAACTGGTTTCAAGCCTGGGATTCCCTCACCACGCTCTGCACAAAGATTTTAACCAGGGTGTTCTGCCATGACCAGTCCCATCCCTGCAAATTCACGCCTTTCCAGCAATGGCTTGTGCGCATTCAAAGGTGGTTCTCCAGCAAGCTTTCCATCACCACTCTTCACAGTTTTGGGATACACTCCACTGAGACTGGCAGTCTGCTTCTCTCTCATGACAAACACATCAGACCTGAAGGACATGAAGCCAGCACAACTCCTCCATGTTTGCCTACAAGGCTGAGAGAGCCCTCACTGGTCATGGGGCCAAGGGCAAAGCTGAATTAAATATCTGTGCATGGTCGTTTTTTATCAACAGTGAATGGAGCTGAGGTTATTCCCCACCCAGCTCCACATCAGCACGACTGTGGTGGGACTCATCCCTATGTGCCTTGAGGCAAGAAGTGAGGGTGTGCTGCAACCTCCAGCCACTGGCGATAAGAAGATTTTTCCTGCCCAGGCAGAGCTCTCCCACCTGCACCAAGCCCAGGGACTCACAGAGGAAGTGGGTGAGCCAGGCTGGCTGGTTGTGATGGACGATGGCCACGCAGGCAGTGTTGAGGGCCACCAGGCTCAGTACGATCCAGTAGAAGACCTGGGATTTCACCATGTGGCGAACGGAGATGCGCAGGAGCCGCTCCTTGTGCCGCAAGTAGGAGGCACCGTCCACCCTGGCGCCTTTGAGGCCAGAGTGACTCGAGGGGTTACCTAAAGGAAAAGAAGGGGAACAAGGAGTTGGATGCTCCAGCCTCTCCTGCAACATGAGACAGGACAGATGGCTCACGGACATGGCTCTTATGGGGCACAGCTTGTCCGGAGAGTTTTTATGTGGCACAGCGGGCAGCAGGAGGTTTGCTGCTAAACTAGCAGAGATGGCTGGTCTGTGTGATGGGTGTGACTCTGGGAACCCAATCAGCTAGCAGAGGTTTGGGGGAAGCAAGCTGCAGACTGCACTGACCCAAGGTTGGATTAAGACGTCTTCTCTGCGCCAGCCTCCGCTCGCCCACGGAGGAGATGTCGACACAGTGCTCGTCACCTGACATGGCATCTGTCCGGTTCCGCTTGATGGTGGCTCGCCTGAGCACTGGAAAGGCAAGAGGAACAGATGTTGGAGTCTCAGTGGCCCAACTCTGCCAGTAGCCAGCTCGTTGGATCAGGACCTGGTGATCAGTTCTCAGGTCTACTAACAGGACCCAGGTGATCCTAGTCCAGAGCTATCCCTCGAGTGGGATCTGACACCTCCCAGCCTCTGCGTTATTGCAGGGGTTATGGTGCCAATCCACCTCCCCTCACCCCTCTCTTGGGCTGCAGACCCCACTGGGGCCTCCCCAGACCTCCCATCACAGCTGGAGGGTCTGAGCCTCCAGCTCTAGGCAGGCAGAAGGAAGGGCAGGCAGATTTTAAGGGCATTGCTGGTCTTACCGTCTAAGGCTGAGGTCCCCGAATTTTTGTTCTCTTCAGCCAGCATGACTTCCTCTACGCAAAACACACAGTTCAGCATCAGGAGACGAGGCACTGTCACATGCACTGCCTTGTACCTAAGAACTTTCCCCAGCCCAGAGGCTGGCTCTAGATTGCAAACTCTTACCGAGTACTGGTTAAGGGCCCAAAAGCAAATTCTGGAGGGTGACAAGTGGCAGCTACCAAACATTGCATCAGAAAGAAAAATTACTTTTAATCAGCCCTTCTCCCTCCACCGTCATTAAGCTCATTAAGGTGAAAATTGCAGGCAGGTCTGGGGCTCAAACAACCCAGCCCAGGGCTACAGTTGAGGTCTGGTGCTCAGGACTCATTTCAAGACACCCATCTTTTACAAGTGTGAATGCTGGATGAAAGTGTAAATCTTCCCTTCCCAGAGCTGACTGCACTGACCTGATTCCTATGAGGAGCAAGCAAGGACATGGGCTGTGGCAGTTTGGGAACCAACACCCACGGGCTGTCATGCCTGCTGTCAGGAGGAACCTCCACCACCCCCAGCCCAGGTCCAGGAGTCCCGAGGTAGGAACCAGTAAGTGCATCCCCTCCAGATGGCTCCAGGAGGAGATTTAACTGGAAAACCCCTGTTCACTGCTCCTCTTTCCCACTGCCCACCGCTGCAGGGGACTCCAGCAAATGCCAGGAGAAAGGAAACCATGGCAGAGCACAGCTGACAGCCGTGCTGCTCACAGCCTCGCGGGAGATGTAACGTGCCCCGTGCACAGAATGTGACAATTTCATGCCACAGAACATGAGGATTCACCAGAGGCTGGTGATGTCCTTGCTTGCAGCCTGGCGGGACCATCACACCAAGCTCACCCGTGCACTCAACATCACCCTGTAAGCACCTTGGGGGCACTTTGGGGCTCAGGGACTCCTTTCTATCCCCACCACCCCGCACGACCTGCAGTCTGAGGTGCCCATTGTCCCCCTGGCCACCATCCTTTACCCGCTTTGTCTATCCATGCCCGGTAGCCATTGAGCTCCCGCTCAATCTGCTGCTGGCGCCGCAGCTTCATGAAGGCTCGGCGGTTCTCCACGCGCTCTCGCTCTTTGGCAAACTCCCTGGGGAAGGGCAGAAGGGAGGGGTGAGAGCAGGGCCAAGGGGCAGCAGGATGCCAAGGGGGCTGGGGAACCACAGCACAGAAAGCAGGGACCAAAGTGGTTGCTGGGGACATGCATGGCCATCCCCAGCCAAAGCATGGCCAAGGGATGGGTGAATGGTCAGGGAGGAGAAAAGGAGGAATGGATGGATGTGAGCAAACCCCCTGCTTGATTGCTCAGCCCTGTGTGCTGCGGCTGGGAGCTGCTGCCACTCAGGGAGGATGCTCCCAGTGCCACCCAAATCCAGAGCCAGCTCAGCTTCTGTCCCTTCAGGGAATAAAAAGCAGGCACTGTGAAGAGGCGGTGAGGGGATGGAGGAGGGAAGGCCCTGTCCCTTGCCTTCACCTCCTCCTCTGAATCCTTTTCTTTTCAAGCCTCTCCTTGGAGTATTTTCCCAGGAGTTGAGACATCCCATGCCCTCAGCCCTGTCCTGGTCCCAGCGTGATTACAAACAGTGAATGGCACCGTTCTCTCCGCGAGAGGAACATCTCTCTCCCCAGAGACCAGCAGCAATCTCAGGCCTCAAAAAATAAGAACTATTCCAAAGAACGGAAAGAGCTGGTCTGTCTGCTGCAGAGAGCATTCAAGTGCATTACCCCAGCTGAGCTATTACACCCTGATGCTGTGTGGGCTTTTGCATGTGTGTGTGTGTGCGTGTGTTTGTGTGGAAAGCCCGGAATGTTCCCTGCATCTCTTGTTTAAGATCCCCAGACAATTCAAGCGTTTCTAATTCCACCCCAGGAAGGTGAAGTTTCCTGCCGCTCTGGCATTAAGCATCAAATGACTCCCCCTCCAGCACTGGCTTTCAGACTGAAGTGAGACTTTCTTCCCGGGGCAGGGAAGGGAGGGAAAACAAAAGGCAAGGAAGAGAAAAGCAGCCTAAGTGAAGGGAAGGAGGGTGGGAGGAGATGGGGGAGAAGGAAGGACCTCCCCAGACAACAGTGAAATGCACTCTCAGTTTTGGGCATGCTATGCCAAAACCCCTCCTTGCTCTAGCTGGAGGAAAGGCAGGAGCATTTTGGCTGTGCTATCACCCCTCACCACACTTTATCTGCAAATTTGGGATGTCAAGGAAGGAGAAGATGCTGTTTGGAGTCAGAGTTGGTGGGGAAGTTGCCTGTCCTCCTCTGGTTTGGCCCTCTGGTTCTCCCAGCTCTGCCCCATGGGCCATAACTCCATGGCAGCCTTGGCAGCACTTTTCCCAGACCCCATAGATACCAAATCCTAGAGGGACTTGGGTTGGAAGGAACCTTAAAGCCCATCTCGTTCCTTGCCACGGGCAGGGAAACCTTCCATTAGACCAGGTTGCTGAGAGTCCCATCCAATCTGGCCTTGGACACTTCCAGGGATCCAGGGGCAGCCACAGCTTCTCTGGGCACCCTGTGCCAGGGCCTCCCCACTCTCAGAGGGAAGAATTCCTTCCCAATATCCCGTCTAACTCTGCTCTCTGTCAGTGGGAAGCCATTGCCCCTCGTCTTGTCACTATATGGCTTTGTCCCCAGTCCCTCTCCAGCTCTCTTGAAGCCCCTTTAGGCACTGGGAGGGGCTCTGAGGTCTCTCCAGAGCCTTCTCCACTCCAGGCTGAACACCCCCAGCTCTCTCAGCTTGAGTGCAACTGGGAGCACTTGGGAAGCTCCCCCTGATCTATATCAGCTGGGAACCTGGTCACCCCCTGCTGCTTCCTGCTTGACCATCCCTCTGTCCTCCAGCTCCTGTGCTGGTGTCTTCTTTTGCTGCATGGCAAGAGAAACCATCATCATGTGCCCACAGTGGAAGCCATCCAGGAGGACCAGCTGAGCCCCAAGCCACCTTTTCCTGCAGAAGGGAATGGGGGTATTGGAAAAGGTGCTCATCAAGCAACACTTTCCCCCTACCCAGCCCTTTTGCTCATGGAGCACTAATTTACAGGAGGCTGGTGCCACACGCACTCAGGGACAAGGTCTGTGCAGATGCGGCAGCACCTCCGACGGAGTCACTTCCCACTCACTTGATCCCTAATGGAGCTTAATTGCTTTTGTCCATTAGGAGGAGGAAGGGGTGGCAGAAAGGGGAGGGGGAAAAAAAAGTTAATCTCAACTTAATGAATTATTACATTTCAGAGAGACACGTTCCCGAGCAGGGCAGCAGCGGGGGCTGGTGACATCTGAGAGTGGGTAGGCGATGCTGACAGATCAAGGATTGCTCAGAGCCAATTTGCAGCAGCGGGTAGAGATAATACTGTGTGTGAGTGAGAACAGGGCCAGCCATGGTGACTGACAGCCGCTTGGGAAGGCTCCAAGTCACAGGCAGGGCAGCCTCGCATCGCCCAGAGAGCGGGTGCCTGCCTCCCATGGAAGGGCTCTGCTCCCGCTCTCTTGGGGTTACATCGCCAGGGATGGCCCAATTCTGCCCTGCAAAGAGCCCGGGGCGGTGCTGCCCCATGGGGTCCCTCCGAGGGGCTCAGAGTACCCCGGCAGATTGCACAGCCTCCACCAGCAACACCTCTGCTTGTCCACCTGGGTCTTCTGGCCCCAAATCCTGGTGCCTCCAGCTCGAAAATATCCACCCCCGAGAGCTGAGCTCCACGATGCCAACCTTGTGTCATTGCAGCCCCTCTGTGCCCAACCTCATGAAGCCAAAGACACACAGAGAGCTCTAGAGGCATTTGCTGAAGGCTCTGGTGGGGTTTGGGGACCAGTGTGCTGTCTGTCCTCCTGCTCCCAAGGGCACCATTCCTCCACACCCCGTGCCCCGCCTGCCGGGGCAATGGGAGCGCAGATGCTTCGCTCCTCCTCTGCCTGCAAATTCTCCTCCACAGCCTTGGCATTTCCCTCATGTGGCCTGAGAGCAGGCAGGAGGCCCTTGGGGATACCACAACGCTGAGCCACGTTCCTCTCCACGTCCCCACAGCCACCCTCACACCAGGGAAGCAATGGTGTTGTTCCAACGTTATCTGCTCTAAGGGCTGGAATGCCCGGGTCTGGTTTCAATGGGAGAACTGCTCGTGCAAGCACCCAGCTTGAAAAAGGGGTCCCCTTTCAAAAAAAAAACCAAAACACAAGAAAACAGGAAAAAACCCCAACCAACCAACTACAAGAAAACCAAGAACCAAAAACAAGTTAAGAAAAAAAAGAGTATCACAGATACTGCAATCCATTTTTCTACTTTTTAGACCATCTTTGAGTTCAAAGCAGATACATACTGCTGGTCTCATCAATGCTGTGGCCTCCATGCTGTGAAACAACAAACCATCCATTTTCAAACCCATCAATTCATCACCTTTTGCCTCTATTAAAGATGCTTCCAGCAAACCAGTGATCAAATTGGTCTTAAAAGAACTTGAGGCAGCAGAAAGGATAGGATGGAAATCAGAGAAATACTGGATTACACACTGAGGATGAGGCAGCAGCACCACTCTGCTATGAAAAAACCTAAGTATAATGGGATGCATAACAAGAGAGACCATCTGTAAGGCATCAGGTAACACTACTGCTCTCCTCAGGTCTCAGCTCATGGCTCTGCTTCAGGTTTGAGCGCCACAGTCTGAGGAAAAACTGCCTCTGAGACTCCAGGAGGGTGTCAGAGAAGGTGATGGGACAGAACTGACAACAGACGGTGTGGCAAACACAGCTGAGACAGCTGCAAACCGGGGGGATCAGATGGTATTTACCCAAGAGGTGTAAAGGAACTGAAGTGAGAGTGTTGAACTGACTGCGCAGTCTGTAACCTGGAGCCTCAACTTAAACAGACGGTGACAGGCAGAACTGGCACTGCAGACTGGGATTATTGCACCGAACCCACGGCAGAGGCAGGAGGAGAGTGTCCAAAAGGTACAAAAACCTCTGCAGGGGGACAATGTCCTTCACAGGCCTGCTTTGAAGGAGACGACAAGCTTTTCAGCAAGGGTAATTGCTTGATTTGAGTTCACTTGAACTGCCAAAGTCAGAGAAGATTCAAAGCCAGGCTGGATGGGGCTCTGAGCAACCTGGTCTAGTTGAAGACATCCCTGCTCATTGCAGGGGGTTATACCAGATGGCCTTTCAACATCCCTTCCAACCCAAACCATTCTATGATTCCTTAACAAAGCTGTGTTGTCTCAAGAAAATCTTCTCTGAAGCATTAAGTGGTGAAAAGAAAGGATACAAAAAAAAGGCCAACAGAAACACCCTGTTTCTTGTATTCCCTGTCCATTAGCTTTGATCATCCCTGTGTACTTGGGCGGGAGTTCTGTGTCACCGCGGTGTGACAAACCTGCAGTGGGAGCGCACAGCTGACGCTGCTAAAGAGAGCACATTTATAGAGCGCTGGCAGTCACACGAGCTGGGGAAGGAGAAGCTGACAAGCTGTTGGTGGCATGGAAGAGTAAAACGGGAAGGAGCTGGGAGATACCAGCCCTGAGATTACCCATTACATCACTGTCCCAGTTAAGAAGGGGCAGATGCTGACGGGTACCTTCTACCTTGCAGAAAACCTCTGGTTGTCCACCTGGATTTCTCCAAGACCAAGTGTGCTGATGATACCAAACTGGGTGGGGAAGTGGACACTTCAGAAGGGAGAACAATCCTGCAGGAAGACCTGGACAGGCTGGAAGAGCGGACTAACAAGAACCTTATGAAGAGAAGCTGTGGCTGCCCCATCCTTGGAAGTGTTCCAGGCTGGATGGGGCTTGGAACAACCTCGTCTGGTGGAAAGTGTCCCTGTACATGGCAGGAGGGTTGGAACGAGATGATCTTTACAAGGTCCCTTCCAACCCAGGCTGCTCTCTGATTCACGTGCAAGGTCTTGGACACGGGAAAACAAAATCCAGGAGGGCAGCACAGGCCAGGATCCACCCAGCTGGCGAGCAGCTGTGCGGAAAGGGACCCGCAGGTCCCGGGGAAAGGTTCAGGATGAGCGAGCAGTGTGCTGCTGCAGCAAAGAAAGACAACAGGGTGCTGGGCTGCATCAACAAGGGCATCACCAGCAGAGAAGAGAGCCACAAACATTCTAGCTGTAGACTCTCAATTTCATCATTTTTCCAAGGATGACACCACCCAGGTTTGCATCGCTGTTCCCACTGCCCAGAGAACTCTGTTTGTCTGCAATGCTGCACCAAAGGCGGCAACGACACACTCAGCCCACGCTGCAGGGAAGCTGCAGAAGGGTGGCAGAGGGTCTGGCAGCCCCAGCAGCGAGGAGCAGAGATGGGAGCTCGAGACTGTGTTTCAGTCTTATCAGGCAGGGCTGGCATGAGCAGCGCAGCTTCACTGCTTCAAGAGCCCCGGGCTTTGTTCACAATCACTCCCACTGGCTCATGCGGTGCTGGGAAAATGTCACTCCTCCCCTTCCCTCCTATGCTCCAGTTTCTATCCTCTGCAAGCACAGAACATCTTTATAGTCTCCTTTTGCATGTGACAGCAATCCGCAGATGAAAGGTGTATGGTCAGTACTGCAGGTGAGATGTAGTATGGAAAAAAAACCCCACACCGATTTTCAACCTTTCATCACATTAACTTCCCAGGAGCTTCCAGCACTCCAACTGACACCTTCTACACATGGATACGATGGACTCAGAACCAGCCATCAAGTGTGAAACCCGCGATGCAACTGCTCGATGTGCCACTGCCACTGCCAAACAAACAAACAGCAGCCCATGGTGCTCAGAGAATTGATAACACCACAGGAGCCCCGGCAGCACCACCCAACAGCAGTGCCCAGCGCCAGGGTGGAGCTGCTCCTGGAGGAACTGGGCATCTCCAAAGCCGTCCACCGGCTCAAATCACTGCAGCCACAGCCACGCGTTTGCTGCCATCAACCAGGAGGACAGAAATGACAATAATCTGGAACAAACAACTCCAAAAGCAATCTGTAAGCAACTGCTATCTGCTGAGTGCTTTGTCGAGTGGATCAAAACGGAGCCTTTTCACCCACAACCCGCAGACCACAGGCAGTCCACAGAGCAGATTTGCAATGAAGCACGAATAGGAGCAATTTTGAAGCAGCGGAGACATGCTGGCAAATAATTTGCCAGGAGAAATCAGAGGGGAAAGTCAGCGAGTCATCTTTTTGTTGTGGATTTTTTTTTTCTTCTCACCCAGCTAGCTGTAAGAGGAGTCATTATTCCCTGTAACAGCAGAGGATCCAGCACAGCAGCCACGCACGCCTCTTGTCAGGCAGCCTTTTTGCACAGGGCTTGGAGCCCTCGGCAGAAAGGTGGCCCAGCAGAGCACAGCAGAGAGGCACTCGTTGAATATGGATGCCCACCTGCCTGCTGAATAGAGATGAAGGTCCCCAAGGCTCCTTTACCTGGCCTGTGTTCAAACACCACGGCAATGGCAAAGAGAGGGGACGTTTCTCATGCGTCCCACGGTGGTGCTGGGGGACCTGGGAGGGAGGGGCATCACAGCCCCCTCCTCCTGACACCCACACCTCCATTCAAAAGGGATTTCAACTACTGAGTTCCCAAGCACAACACAAGTGCAAACATTTCACATCTCACCCGAGCCACGCCTTAAGATCCTACAGACATTCCAGGAAAAAGCCAATGTGACGCTTCCAAGCTTTCTTGCTTCCAACTCCGTATTTCTTGGGCGTAGAATCACAGACTCCTTCAGGTTGGAAAAGCCCTCTAAGATCCTCAAATCCAACTATTGACACAACAGCACCACGTTCACCACCAAACAGTGTCCCTAAAGGCCATATCCACATGTTTTTCGAACGCTTCCAGGGATGGTGATTCCACTACTTCCCTGGGCAGCCTGGTCCAATGCCTGACCATTCTTACCACAAAGAATTTTGTTTGTTGGCATCTTGCTGTGGACTCATGGTCTCCCCACAAGGCCTCCTTTATCGTGATGCGTCCCCCACTTCCCCTTCCATGAATCTTCGAGACATTAATCCTCTTCCCAGTGTTTTTGGCTTCAAAGCGCTCGCTCAAACGCGTGGGGCCCAGGTTTTTGTGTGGAGCTGGCAAAAAGAACCCTCCCTCCATTGAAAATGTACACTTGTTCCCTCAACACCCTTATTATTAATTGCTATAAAACTTAATTTTATTCATCGTTTGTTATGCATCCAAATTGGATGGGGAAAAAAATTCAAATTAACTGAAGTGAAAAGATTTCAGAAGATGGTACAGAAGGCTCCTGAAGGAGCTGAAGAAAACTCTCCGGAGACTGGGAACGCAGTGCTAACCCAACCTGAAAGAAAGATCTTAAGACAAAGAAATCTTGCCAAATTGATCCTTTAATTATAACATTAGTCGTTTCTTTCAAAGGCTTAGTGTAAGAGCTGGGGGTGGGGGGCAGAAAAGACTTAAAGGGAGAAAAGACTTAACATCACCAGGATGAGTGGAAGCAATTAGGAGGATTTAAATTACTCTCTTGTTTGGTACAAGGCAGATGGATTTCATTTTTCTTGCCATTGTGCTCGACTTCTTGCTCTGCCATTACCTTCCAGAGGTCTTCTCCTTGGCTGGCCCGAGAGCCCAGCCCTCCTAGCTCAGGCAGCATCCCCTTCCACTCTGCACCCACTCAGCTACTGCTGCAGACCAGAAATACCAGTGATTATAACAGCTCTGCCACCCTGGGAAGGAGCTGGATGTACAAGACTGGATGTGGGAATGGTCTCCCAGCCCTCAACAGGAGGATGATGCTGCAATGAATGGAGGAGGGTGATTGCAAACCAAATTTTTTCTGCAGAGGCTGTGGAAAGGGAGGTGGGAAAGAGTCAAAATGCAGCCTGTTTGGTACTGGAAGCTCTGTATGAGTCCTCGGGAAGCTCTGCATGAGTCCTCAGTGCTACACCTCCAAGCACAGCTTATTTTTTTATCTTCACTCTTTCATCTTCTTGCTCCCAGTGACAAACTAGACACAAGCCATCTTCTTGCCAGGAGGGGCAGAGCAGGCAGGGCGGTCACTAGGACAGGACCAGTCCCAGTGGCTGTGGTCACTCCCAGGGTGGCACTACTGCCACTGGCACATGACACCGGCAGCAGGGACGGGGCAGTGTGGCTCTTGTTGGGTCTCTGCTGCTCTGGAGATAGAGCCCAAGCACACATATTCCAATTGTTTTGTGTGAGAAACAGCTGAGGGAAAAAACCCCAAACCTCAACAGCTTCACAAAAAAACGAGAGAGCAGATCTTTGCAAATCTCCAGCACATGCAACTTCTCAGGCCACAAGGCAGCCCCAGGTAGAAAACAACATTTCAGTGGATGCTCCATCCTCATTGCTCCCACTGACTCTCCTCTGCCAGGATTATCTCAGTAGCTCATGTAGCTTTAAAAGCTGAGCAGCCACATCTCCTTGGGCTCCGTACCTGCTCCCAAAGAGGAACAGGGCCAATTTTTTTTAATCTTTTCCTGCTTTCAGTCAGAATTAATTGATCCATAATTGCACCCGTAGAGGGAGAAAGTTAATAGACACAGTAATAAATGCCAAAGCCACAGCAGAACTGGCTCTCCAAGCCCCTGCCTGGAGCAGCTCCATCTCCTCTTAATAGAGTCGCATGCGATTCCAGTGCATGTGTGCCTGTTCGTATTTAGGGAGAAAAACTGAGGAGCCTCGCTATGATGAAAATCATTTCTTTTCCTCTCCCACATACTTTGTGCTTAAGGAGCAGATGGATCCAGGCTGTTTACATCACAGAGGTCATGCCTCAGCTTAACAGTTGGGGAACTGACTGTTGGGAGAGATGCTCATCGCAACCAGAAGATTGCTAAATCTGGGCTCTGGCAAACTTCTGCTGGTGGCAAATGAAACACACAAATGTCCTCCTGCAGCCTCTTCGCATTTGGGACCCACCCCAGGTGTTCGGCTGCTTCCCCAAAGGGAGCCGCTGCCGAGACGAGGCGAGGGCAGAGGCAGCTCAGCAGCAGCTCCTGAGCGCGAACCCTGAGGAGAACGCTGGAAATCCCAAGCAGACCTTGTTATCCGCCGATGCAGATGGTGCAGTTTGCAAGCAACGTGCGGCCAGGTTTCTGCAAGGAGGCTCCCAGGGCCCCCTTCTGCACCCCACGTTAACACAGTGGCCGTGGTTTCAGCTGAGCACGGCCTGTCTTCCCCCAAAGCAGTGGTGTAGCTGCCAGGGAAAGAATTCGTTCCAGTGGAGGTGTTTCCATGGAGCTCACTCCCAAAGTGACCATCTCCTCTCAGTTCAGCACAGCTGTGGGACGTGTGGGGGTATCCAGCCAGGCCCTGCCTGTTCATCCAGCTCAGAGCTGGACAATGGAAAGGTCACACCTCCCACCCCCAGCAGAGCCAAGTACTCTCTTCCAGCACAAGAGGATTGCAGTGAGTGCTGAAAACAGGAAGAGCTCAGCAAACAGAGCAAGGAACGAGGCCCTTCTTGCTGCACTCAAGGCCACACATTATTTATGTGCAGAAGTACCTTCTCCTGCCTTAGGTCCTACCCCTCCACAGCTCCAGAAGCAGCTTTGGACGATTCATTCTGCCAGGGTGCTGCATCCACTGAGCCACAGAGGATGTGGCTGTGTCCAGGCAGGAGGACACGCACGGTGGCCTTGCCATGGAGTGGCAGAGCCCAGCTCGCCACCTGCGCTCACCTCGCTCAGCCCTCCGGGGAGCTGAGCAGTCCTGCTTTACCCTGGATATCTGGCACGCCAGGAGAGCATCTCCACTGCCAATTAGGCCACCCACCCACTTGCATCCTTCCCCAACACAAACCCTATTAGCAATAAACAAACAGTTGAAATGCCAGCCGGTGCCTGGGAAGAGTCCTAGACAACTCAGCATCCAATTCAGCAGGCATGGAAACAGCTGTCCCAGGCAGTCCTGATGCAGGGAAGCACCAAGCTAGACCAGGGCATGGCCAGGTATTCCACCAGCCCCCCTGTGGTCCTCTAGCCAGTGTCTGGCTTGTGTCCCCAAGCTGCTTTCAGCACCACCCCAGCACCAAAAGCCTCGGTGCCCACACAGCACACCACACGGGCACGATTTAGCCTTGTAATAAGGGGCTTTCCCAGCTGCCGAGTCCCAAGCTTCCTACCTTTCCTTCTCCAGGCTTTCATAGGAAAGCTCCTGCTCGGCACCGAGGCCCTGCTGGACTTTGCCCAAATGCCCAAGCTGGATGTGGCATAAGAAATACAAATTCCACCCAACGCTGCTTGGACATCTCCCATCCCCCATAAGAACTCCCTCTCTGCAGGGCAGTGTGAGGCTCTCCCCGCAGCCTGTCCCCAGAGCCCCCGGAGTCAGTCAGAACCCAAAATGAGAGCTGGGAAAATTCAGCCCAACAACAGACCCCAAAGAAGCCCAACCTGCCACTCTAGAAACTCCTGAAACCACCACCATCACACTTGAATTCCCAGGGACACCCAGGACAGGGACGGAGACGACCAGGGCCATTCTCCACCCTGACCGTTGCATCTAAGGGCTTTCCATCTGGCCAAACTGGTGTTACGATGACTTTTGCATTTTGCCACGATGGGTAATTAGCTAAAAAATGACCTGCTTCAGTCAGAGCAGAGGAGCCCACACCTTCCCCCAGCGCAGGAGAGGGCATGCTCTCCCTGTTCACCAGCCCCTGCCAGCAGTTGAGGATGTGCTGATGCAACCACAGTTCATTGTCATGGAGACAAGAAGAGTTTTTGTCTCCAAACTCAGCTTAATGGCTTGGATTAAAACTGCCTGTCCCTTGGGAAGTGCAGAACAGGGACAGTTGCATTGTCCCTACCTCCTGATCTTCTGGGCTTATCCACATGCACCCCAAGCACCCCTATCCTCAACAGTCTGCGCCCCCCTCAGTGCTGGGCACATCCTCCTGGTCACAGCACAGAGGTGCTCTGTATCACTCCCCAAACCCATCCCAACCCAGGCACACCTCATCAAAAACAGCCTGGACTCAAACACATTTTCATAGATCCCCCCATGTCTCTCCCCTCTTGCAGGTCCCAAGCAGCCAGAAGATCCCCAGTGACCATTTCTCCCAGGCAACCAAAACCACAAGATCTTCAGCAAGGTGAAATAACAGTAATAATAAATATCTTCGAGGCTGTCCCCTTCCCAGCTCCCCAGGGAGTGCAAGAACCAAGCATAGCCAGGGAGCAACCCCTTGCTGTGGGGCAGGCAGGCGTGGAGGGGATGGAGGGACACAGCAATGCTGGGGCCAGCCTTGGGTCTCAGAAGCTTGTGACAAGCACGGCTCGGAGGGAATGACCACGTCGCTTACCCTGACAGCACTCCCAGGACAAGGTTGAGGACAAAGAAGGATCCAATGATGATGAGGGGGATGAAGTACAGCCAGTTCCAGGTGGCTCCTAAGGCATCATTGGTCTGCAGGGGAAAGAAAAAAGCACGCGTGACGTTACCTTCAACACCAGCAACGGGGCAGAGGGAGAGTGTGTTAACTTCAGCGCTCCAGGCTGACCACACCAGGCTCCTCAGGGTGGCGTGGCCTTGCCTGCCAAGCATTGGTAGGCACCCTGCAGGGGAGCTCCCCGCCAGAAGAGCCCTGGTGCCCCTCAGCACCCTGCACCAGCCATACTCTCCAGTCTGCAGCCCGCATCAGGCAGGACTGCTCTCCTCTGTCTCTTCCAACCATCCCTGCAGAGACTGTAAGACATGGATATAGCTGGAGGTGCAGGGTCCTGCAGCCCAAAACTGGGGTGCTGAGGGTGAGGGGCCACCCTGAGCATGCTTTCCCCTGCAGTTTGATTCAGTGCTTCCCTGCACATCCACTGGGATGGGGCAAAGCAGCCCCACGGCAGCAAGGCCCGCTGAGCACAGGTTTATAGGGTGCCTTAAGAGCAGGGAAAGTGGCATCTGAAGAAAAGGCAGCCAATGTTAGTTCCTTCATGCACAGTGGGAAACCTTCACACAGGCATTTTGCTGCTGGCGCCATCACTAATCACTCGCAGACACCTTCCCACCCCGGTACGTCCCCCGGAGCCAAGGAGCTGAGACCAGACGGGAGCTCTGAGCGCAGGGCACAGCCCAACAGCTGCAAAGGCTCCTGATGAGCCCTGCTCAGTACCTCCAGACATTAATTCACCAGGGGTTTTAATAAAGCAGTGCCCCTCTGTCCCTCCCAGCCGCCTCCCAGGCCCCATTTGTCCTCTGGTGTCAGGCACGGTGCGCATGACGCCGGGCTGAGGGTGATGCGGCAGAACGTGACTGTCTGGGGGAGGTGGTATCAATCTTCTTGCAATGAAAGACTCTTTCTCTTTTCTCTCTCTTCCCCCCTCTCCCTGTGCTAATTAAACCCTCATCTTCATCTGAGTCATTGGCACCACATCTCCTGGTCGGCCAGTGCAGGGGCTGAGACAAGGCTCTGCAACGGGAGGAGTGCAATTCCGATGAGGAAAGAAAGTCACCGTGCTGGACTCTTCCTCCTGTGGGAACTTCAGCTGGGTGTCCCCATTACCCTGACCCTGAGCCCGAGGCACAAAGGGTGACACCAGCACACCTCAACACAGGCCTTGACCACAGCACTGGGACAGGAGACGTGGGCAGAGATCCCAGTGACAAGAAGCACCCGGCACACAGCAGCTGTAAGGGTTCTGAGGTTGGGAAAGCATCTGGAAGGACTCACTGCCCTCCTCCTTTGGCACTAGGGAAACCACACACATCTTCTCAAGATCCTGCTCTTTCAGAAGCCCCAATTCCTCCAGCCTCTTTTTTTAGGGCCACGGGAGAAGGAAGCGCAGGGAGGAAGGAAGGATGCATGGGAACCCCGGACAGGCAACATTCACCACAGCTCTCCAGAGACACCCAGGCCACTGCTCTGCTCTGACAGCAGCATTTCCCATGGCATCAGTCTCCAAGGCATTGTGCAACCCTCAGCCCGAGCTTGGCTGGGCCTCAGCTCCCTGCCAAGATGCCACCGGGTTCCTGCCACCCATGTCAGGATTGCTCGCCTTTGAAACTGGCTCCTGCCCAAAACACGCAGGCTTTCCCCGAGGTCCTTGTCACAGGGAATGCCAAACAGACAAGCTGCTTTCCTGTAGGGGAACAAGACATCTTCCCCCAGAACTGGGCCACCACCACCCCTTCTTTAGCCATCTCAGCATGAGAGGGAGGGGAAATGGGCACGAGATGATGGAGCAGAGGGCAGTTTCCCCAGGCTTATCAGTGCCCAGACCACCTATTCCCTCTCCATTTTGCAGGCACGGCAAAGCTGGTGTCGCTGGGGACCTGCAGCAGGGAAAGCTGGGGCAGGGGCTCGGCAGGACTCCGATGGCATGGGCCGACTGTGATCCTGACCTCTGTGTGCATTTGAGTGCCTGGCTCCCCTGGAGGTGGAGGCAAAGGGGGTTAGAGGATCTTTAATGTCTAGCACCACTCGCACCCAGCAGCTGCAGGAGGGGCACTCCTGGGGCAGAGGAGGAGATGGGGAGCTGTGGCCATGGACCCGCATACTCAAGATCACAGCACTGGCCACAGTGAGCTCAGGGAGGGTCCCAACCACCCAGGCCGACACCAGCAGCCTCAGGAACATCACAGCCACCAGCAGCCACGTGGGTCCTCCTGGCTGGTGCCAGCATTGCTGGCAGCCCCCAGCCCCAACATAAAATATCTCAGGGGACATCCCAATGCTCCCTGCAAACCCAGGAACTGGTGATGCTCAGAGAGGATGCAGCAGCTCCAGACCATCATCTGGTACCTACTCAGCCACTCAGACTGCCAAAAACTCACTATCCCCACTGGAAGCCTCCTCAAGCAGATGCTCCAATGGCTGCTGTAATTTCCAGCCTAAATTTATTTGTGGTCATTTTCTATACCACTCCATTCTTTCGCCAGAAGTGGCCTTTGGCTGAAATAGCTCTTTTCCTTCCTGTTTCCCATCCTGATCTATTTCTTGACAGCAATCACAGCCATCTCCAGCCTCTGCTTTGCTGACCAAAGCAGGGTTCTTCCAGTTCTCTCTTGCCCGACTGGCTCTCCTGCCCTGTTTTATCCAGTAGCCCCTTCCCTGCTCCAGTCCAGGCTCAGTTCATCCTCCCTGGACACAGGAGACCTGAGAGAGCAATTTGATGGGTCACACTCCATCCCTGCATGATGTCACAGAGACTTTACCACCCCACCTGCATCCCAGCATCCTCCCTCCTCCCTTGTGACACCCCTGCCCAGCAGTCACCTCATCCGCCCTCGCCTCCTCCACGCCGCTGCTTCCCAGTCAACCACACCTGAGCTCCAAAGAGACATCTTTGCTGCTCCTCAGCAAACGCTTGGCTTTCCATTTCTCACTCCATCCCACATCTCTTCCTCCAGCCCCCAAATGCCTCTCAGCCCAGGATGGCAGTCTCTGTCCCTCCAGCTCCAGGGAGCCAGTGGATGCTGGAAGCAGGAAAGCCCATGACTCATCCCTAAGGACTCCACAAGTCAGTGACATCCCCTG
This sequence comes from Eulacestoma nigropectus, assembly GCA_013397775.1. Taxonomy (NCBI): domain Eukaryota; kingdom Metazoa; phylum Chordata; class Aves; order Passeriformes; genus Eulacestoma; species Eulacestoma nigropectus. Next base: position 112,491 of record VZTE01003399.1, read on the forward strand.
TGTACTCCCAGCACCATCCCAGCACTGCTCGCTTCCCTGCCAGCCTCACAGAGCTCCTCATCCCCTTCCCCTCTCCATTGCCACTTTCCCATACCAAACCCTTTACTACAAGGAGCAGCTCTACGACGTTTCCAGGCCTGCGATGCCAGGTTAGCCCGGCATGACCTACCTTTGGCAAACCCATGATTCACTTTCCTCTCTTGCCTCCCAAATCTGTTCTGAAATGGCATGCGATCGAGGTCAGCCTCACAGTCCTATTCCTGCCTGCCTTACTTTTCCTCCCCTCCTCCCCCCGCTTTTAAATATAGGCATTGCATTCGCTATTCTCCAGTCAGATGGTGCCTCCCCCAACTCGAAGGAGCTGTTAAAAATACTTGTTACCAGACCTGCCATTTCATGTGCCAGCTCCCTCTAAGCACGGGGGGGAAGCCATCCCAAGCCCCTGGGCTGGTGGGTGCCGTGGTCTCAGCGCTGGGCTTCCACATTGGCCATGTCCTCGTTCCTGGTATCGAGGCTTTTGTTGCTTTGTGTCGACCAAAACTGGGGCTGAAATATCCATCCATGCCCAGATCTCTCCAGATGTCATTTCACTGGGCCTTGCTTCCATCTGCAGAGGTAGGGAACCACTCACTGCTCCTCCAGGAGGTCTGTGTCAACACAACTTTGCTATGGCACTCATAGCACTTCCCAACTTTCTTGGCACCAAGATGTAGTTGTCTTGACTGAGCAGCCTCTTTTCCCCTTCTTTTGGGGCATCATTTGTTCTCAATATTCCTCTGTAGGCAGTAGTTCACTGTCTTGGTCCATTGTGCCTTCCCATAGGTTTTTTTCCCCTTTGTGGAAGGTACCAGGAGGTTGTTGTTTGCAGAATTCAGGGTGGACACAGGAATTTTAATCCCTAAATTACACCGACACTAAACTCCTTTAATGAAGAAATTCCTGGTTCCTGCCTTGCTCCCTGCACAGCTGACCAGGCCCCATCACTCACCCAAGCCCTCTGGGAAGGGCTTTTTATATTCCTTTGGGAAATGGAGGAGCTGCTTGATGCCCAATCTTTGCTGCTTCTTCCCTTCCCTTTGAGACACCTCCTTCTCATTATGCACCCCACCAGTCTCCATCACCACCCCCTAGACTCCTCCGTGGCCACCAGACCAAGAACCACCACACTCACATCTTGGCACAACCCAACTTTTCCTGCTGCCAGGAAAGCCCTCTGAGCCTATAAATGACACCACCAGGGCATGGGAGCAGGACTCTCCTGAGGGAATGGGGCTGGCACGACAGGCCCTCACCCAGAGAAAGAGCCCCCACCAGCTCCTGCTTCTCAACCCCCAAGCACAAGTTTATTCTTTAGGCAGCTCTTGTGGTGTTTGTTTGGTTTTTTTGTTGGTTTTTCTTTTCCCCCCAAAGGGCAGGAAAAGGTGCAGGAAGCTGCAAAAGCAGGTCTCACTCGGGGGGCCAGAAATCTAAAGAAATCTAAATATATCCTCAAGTTGAATGCACAGCACAAGCGTGCAGCCCACACGTCCCCTCCCTCAGGCTGCGGCGCATGGGAACCTTCAGGATTTCTTTGCTATAGGGGAAGGGAGGGGGGAAAACCTCAATAAACCCCTCAAACTCAGTCTCTCCTAGCTAAAAATAAAGAGAGCAGGTTCAGTCTGTGCAGGGAGCCTTAATGGCCACTCGTTGCTCACCACCTTGGGAGGAGAACTGGGCACCTGTGGGCACCCACAGCATTCGTGGAGCAGCAGGACAAGGGAAGCCACTGGATTTCATTCACACAGAGATTCCTGGAATGATATGGGTTGGAAGGGACATTAAAGGTCATCTGGTTCCAACTCCCTGCCATGGGCAGGGAGACCTTCCACTATCCCAGGTTGCTCCAAGCCCCATCCAGCCTGGCCTTGAACACCTCCAGAGATGGGGCAGCCACAGCTTCTCTGGACCACCTGAGCCAGGGCCTCCCCACCCTCACAGGGAAGAATTTTTTCCTAATATCTAGTCTAAACCTACTCTCTTTCAGTTTAAAGCCATTCTCCCTTGTCCTATCATGACCCACCCTCACCTATTCTCCAGGGTCTCATAACAGGGCAGGGCTCCCACTTGAGGCTTTCCCTGGAAAGCAGGGGAGCTTTCTGCCCCTTCCCAGCAGATGTGTCCTGGAGACCTCCACATCCAGCTTGGCAAACATCAGCAGCACACACTGATGCCCTGCACACACTCAGGTCCCCTCTCAAATTCCATCTGCACCAGGAAAGAGCTTCTGTGGTTTCTGTTTGAATACGGACTGAAACGGCTCTTACATAATTACACTGGGGTGACACACGTTCCTTCCTGTATGGACTGGTGGAGTGCTCGGGGTACACAGCCGCTGGGGGGAGGGAGGGTGGGGGAAACCCATGGGGCTTCCAGCAGCATGGAGAGCACCATCCTGTTCTCATCGCTGTCCTCTGCCAGGATCTCCTGCCCCACAGGGAGCTCCTGTGGGAATCCACAGTTCTGCCTGCATTGCAGGGCAGGGATGGGGTGACCCAACTGTCCCAAACCCTGTGGCTGGGCAGGATGGATCTGTCAGCCCCCACCGGCTACAATCCTACTGGCAGGGTTTGGGGATGATGGGAAAAGCCAGGATCTCAAGGGCCTTTGCCCTGGGAGCTGTGCCTGCCTTCCCCAGCACTTCTCGGGTGCTTGCAGAGCAGGACAGTGGGTGCAAAACCACCACAGCTTCCATGATTTGTGCTCCAAATCCTGGTCTTGGCAACTTCCTGCCACGGCTGGTGGTGTCCCCCCAGCATCACCTCCACAGCCCCTGACCTGCTCCTCCCTGCAAACCACAGCCGCATCCAGCTGAGAATCACACACAGGTCAGCAGTCACAGCCTCATACCCCAGCAAAAGGGGGAGAAAATTAATTGTAAAAATACCTTACAGGAGATTCCCTGGCCTAAGCAGTTCCCTCCAGAGCCTGCCACCCGCTGCTGCTCTCCCCAGTGCAGTAACAGATCTCCTTGTTCCCTTTAATAGCAGTAATTGAATCTCCTGCATGCAGGGCCATGCTTCACTCCCTGCCTGGGATCCATCAGCAACCCCGGCACTGGACAAGATCTGAATGGAAATGCTTTGCTTTCCCAAATCAGGTTAATGAGGAAATTGGTACATTTCCTCTGCAAGGCCAGGGGTGGGACATATCCTGCCATGGCCAAGTGTCAGGGTGTCCAGGCAGGGTGGGCACCTCCTGCCCCATTCCCTTCCTTCAGCACTGCCCTTCACTGGCCCTGGCATGCTCTGGGGTGCCAGGGACAGGCAGGAATAATGCCAGAGGGGGACACAAATCTCAGCGCATGCTTCTGTCTGAGTGTGTGCAAGGAGGGAGTGGGGAAGCAGGAAAAGAACACAAAACATTTCATTTTTCTGTTTCCTGAATGGAATGCAAAAAATGCATTGCTAGAAGCATTACTAAAAATCAAGCATTTTCAAAATATTTGAAACAGGCACTGAGACCAGTTTTGGTTCTGTTCTCCTCCAACCCACCAAGAAATTGCACCCAGATGTCCCAGCACTGATGAACAGTACCTGTGTGTGCCTCCTGCTCTGCCTCTCCCTGCAGTCATCCCCCACTGTGATCCCTCCACTTTTGCTCCCCAACCTTCACCTTCCCCCCGCCCAGACCCGCCCTGCGCCTTCCCCAGCATCCCCCTAAACACTCTGCAGCAGGATGAACTTTTCCTGATGGAGCATTTGCAAAGCTTCACAGCTCTTCCCAGTGCAGACCCAGGTGCCAGCGCCGCTGCCCCTCCAGCTGGGCCCAGACCCTGGGTGCTGCAGCAGGGCATGGCTTCCACAGGACCAGCCTTGGGGCTGTTTTCTCATGGGGCTTGGCTATTTCCAGCCTGGATCCCTGCTTTGTTTTGGGCATGCTGCAAGCCCAGAGGGGCAGCTTGGGCCCCATGATACGTTGTTCCTAAATACGATTTTCATCGCTGGGTGACGTTCCTAGATGAAGGAACACTCCCAGCTTCAGCTGTGCTGCTCCGGGGCAACAGGCCCCTGCACAAGCTCACTCATGGACCCCAACAGCCCCATAACCCAACCCGGGAGCACAGGAGCATATTCACCAAGAGGCATGGAAACAGCTTTCCAACACCTCACCAACGCAATTTCCAGCACCAAACCCGCTAATGGAATTACAAGTCCTGGATGTAACAAAGATGAGCAAGGCAGCACTGAGACCCCCTGCCAGCTCCCACCCTTGAGCCTGGAGCTGTTGGGCAATGCCAGAGCGTCTGTGCTGGAGCACTGGTACCTCCAGCAGCCCCCCTCAGCTCCTCCAGTGCTTCCAGCAGACCGTCTTGGAGTGAGAGTTTCCCGCGCAGGCAGGGAGGAGGGTGTGGGCAGGGAGCTTTTGATAGAACATCCCTGAAAGCTGGGATCCAGCAGACACAGTTTGTTTCTTGCTGTGTCATTTCATCACATACACACACACACACACACAGAGGGAAAAAGGGGAAGGGAAAAAACAGGCAGGAACATTTGGCAAGCTGGCGAGGGTCTGGCTTTGCTGAGTGTGGAGAAAGAGCCATTTTTCCAAAGGGAGGAGAGGGGAGAGCAGGCTGGCTGCCACACACGTGCCTGGTGGGGCTGGGCTCCAGCACCCACGGCTGGCAGCACGGGCACCAACTGGAGCCATTTGGGGAAAAACAGCTCATTTTTTGAGTTTGGAAGGGTTTGAACCTTTGAGGTGGAATCTGAAGTCTCCTCTCTGAATTTGCTCTAACATGCTCTTAACCATGTTTAAAACATGCAGTATTCTGGAGGAAGGAGGAGGAAAGGGCTCTGTCCTGAGGTGCCACAAGTGCTGGGGACTCTTTGGCAGCCCCCATTCCCCCGGCCCTGAGCCCATCCCGCTGTGCCCGCACGGCCGGGAGCCGCCAGGAATAGCTGCAGAGGCATTACGGGCTGTGCTCGCTGTCGAGCTGCTCAGAGCTCTGGGTGCTGATTAAATTTTCATACCTCCCCGCCAGGATGTTTTGTGTGCGCTGTGTTTTAATTTAAAACACATAAGAAGGCACTCCTGCTCCTTTTGCAAGCGTTCTGGCTGGAGAGCCTGGTGCCGTCCCAGAGCACGGAGGGCTAAAAAGCCAGGTGGTTTCCCTCTTTTGCCATCCCTCCCACCTCCCGCGCTCTCCAGCCTCTCTTCCTACTCCTTCTCCTTCTCTTCCCAGCTCCTTGCTGGGAGCCACTGTTTTCCATCACCCTCCCAGCTTCCTGCTGTACTGAGCTCCTCTGGTGCTCTGCCCGTCACTGCGGTGTCAGGGCTGTTTTGGGGATGTCTGCAGCACGAGCCTCGCTGCAGAGGTCCCACCACCCTTGGTGCAGGGCTGGCACTGCTGCAGCTCTTGCCCTGGGACTCCAGGAGACAGACACCGGTGTCCAGAGGAGCTGCAGCAGCTCCTGGAAGCACTGGGGCTCAGGGAGGTTTCCCAGCTCATCTCAGGTCTGAGAAAACCCCCAAAAAGAGGAAAATCCTGTCTCTCAAGTCATTAATTTTGCTGCCTCCTGGCTGCTCTATGGAAAGCCAGGCACTGTCCTCACTCTCCGAAAGGTTGAGGAGGAATCCACCCAGAGCTGCGCGATGCTCAGGTCTCACTTACACTGCTCACACAAAGGCACTTCGGGGCGGGCAGCTGAGTGCTGAGCACCCCAAGGGACAGCTGTGAAACCCCAGGAACTGATGCCAACATGCAATGAGCAGTTTTGCACACACACACATGGAAAAACAACGGTTTTGCAACAGATTCCTCCTCTGACCCTCCAAGGTGGACTGGGGCAAATGGGGATGGGGCAGGAAGCAGAACAGCCAAGCCCTGCTCACATCTCTGATCCATGTGCTCCAGCATGACCAGCGATATAACACACCTGCCTTTCCCAGTGAAATCTCTTTCGACAGCCAAATCAGGCCTGTCTGAATGGTCCCTGTTCCAAAAAGGGTGGATGTGTCACCGCATTTCAGAGCCAGGCTCCAGCAGAACATCTTCAGTACTTTAACAGGGCTTGTAAGGAAGATGAGGAAAAACATTTTAGCAGGGCCTGTTGTCACAGGACAAGGGGTAGTGGTTTTAATCTGAAAGAGGGTTGATTTAAACTAGATATAAGGAAGAATTTTTTTACAGGGAGAGTGGTCACACACTGGCACAGGTTTCCCAGAGAGCTGGTGGATGCCCCATCTCTGAAAATGTTCAAGGCCAGGTTGGATGGGGTTCTGAGAAACATGGACTACTGGAAGGTGTCCCTGCCCATGGCAGAGGGGTTGGACTGGATAGTCTTTAAAAGGCCCCTTCTAATCCAAACTGTTCTGTGATCCTGTGATCTCAAGTTTGGTGCTTCACTGACAAAACCACTCCAAGACAACTTGTGCAAACCTGGCCCTGCGCCCAGCAGCATGAAATGACTTCTGCACATGGTGAGATTCATGCACCCCACATGTAGAGGAGATCCTAAACACTGAGGAGATGTCCTCCCCTCCTGGCCCCAGCACCCCCAGCATGCTGGAAGCACGTGGGGGTTGAGTCACACATGCTGCCAACCCCCGTCCTTGCAGCAGCTCCTGTTTTCCAGCCGCTCCTGCAGCGTCCCCGCATGCACAGCTCACACTTGGCACCCAACTCGCATGCCCTGCAGCCTCCTGGCTCTCTGCTGCAGCTGCTCAGCTCTGCATGGGGCTGCAAGACTCAGACCCACCTCCCCAGAGGCCACAGATACAGCTCTGCCCACCACCACTGCATTTTGGGAGGTGTTTTTGGAAGCTGCCAAGAGCTTGATGTTCTTTCCCCCAGCAGACACTCCCCTCCTGCTGCAAAAGCACCCGGAAGGCTCTCAGCACTCAGCCCTGGCATCTCCTAAGGCTCCCTGCACTGTTTTGCCCTCCTGCTTCCCAATGGTCCCAATCCCTCATGCCAGGAGAGGATGAGGAGTCCAACCTGACAGCCAGACCCATGCAGGGGAACATGCAGCAGGCTCAGCCCCTGTGAGCAATGCCAGCAAGAATCAGAACATTGCCCAGGTTGGGAAAGCCCTCTAAGGTCATTGAGCCCAACCATTAACCCGGCACTGCCAAGGCCACCACTCAACCCTGTCCCCACTTGCCACATCTGCACATCTTTTAAACCAGCAATGGTGACTCCACCACTTCCCTGGGTAGTCTGTGCCAGCGCTTGACAATCCTTTAGCAGAAGAAGTTTTTCCTAATATCCAATCTGGACCTCCCCTGGTACAGCTTGAGGACAATTCTTCTCACCATGTTGCTTTGGAGAAGAGACCAATCCCCACCTGGCTGCCCCCTCCTGTCAGGGCGTTGAAGAGAGTGAGAGGGTCCCCCCTGAGCCTCCTTTTCTCCAGGCTGAGCCTCTTTCCCAGCTCCCTCAGCTGCTCCTCCACCAAGCTGTGCTCCAGACCTGCTCCAGGAGGAGCAGGCAGCCCTGGTTGCCCTGCCTGCATCTCCTTACAGAGCCCACCTGCCCCAGCACATCCTTGCCACGGGTGCTTTTCTTCCCACCTCAGCTCCCGGCAGCGTGGGGGGAAGAGGGGAGTGTCATATCCCGGCAAGCCGGGCTCCTCCTCGCTGCCTGCAAGCACAGCAGCTGAGCAATTCCAAACGGGAACACAAATAAACAATTGCGATGAATAAATAAAGCCTCCTGAGCTGGAGGAAATATCGATTTCAAACTCCTTGCTTGTCTGCTTCCTGGGATCTTGGGAGCCGGGCTGAGCATCTGAAGCCACCAGCATCACCGAGTGCCTGTGCTGTTCCCGGGCAGCCCCTCCCCAGCCCTGCCATCCCCCCAAGCCCCAGCATCGCTGTTTAATGACAAAATGCATCCCAGCCCCTGCCCCATGCCAGCACGGCTGCAGAGGCGGAGAAGTAGGACAGTGAGTGTCTTTGCCAGCACTGTACTTCCCTCTGGTTCCTGCAGAAATCAGGCTTGGTCTGGAGCCAGCCCAGGGAAGGGGCATCTGCTTCAGGATAAGAAGAAAACCAAAACACTTCTTAGCCCCTGTTTTGGACCACAGAGGAAGTCTCAAAGTCAAACTCCCCTCCAGAAGAAATCAAAGTCCCCCAGGCTCCCAGGGATGGGAGCTGGAAAAGCCATAACACCTTACAATTCTTTTATTTCAACCCACACTGTGATTTCTACTTCATGAAGGCAAAGCTGATACGAAGAAAGTGAGAAGCAAGCACATAGATGAAATAACCCATGTGGAAATTAGCTTGTTGCGATGCTGCCTGCAAATTGTGGGAGCCACGCTCCTAGACCTGGTAGAATGGTGGAAAAACAGATCTTAAAGTCCTGATACAGTCACACAGGGGAATTCTGTAGTAAGCAATTTCTTTGAGAGATTGCTAAAGTGGTTTTCCTGCCATCTCCCTCTCCCCTGTAGCGTTAATCCGCAAGGATGCAGCCTCCCATTGCTTTATCCCGGTGGGAAAGCAGAGTCTCCTGCTGAGCCCCCCAAACCTGGGGCATGGGCTGGGCAAGGTCCACACTGGTTAGCAGCAGGAGCCTGCTCTGGCTTGCTGCTCCAAGCGATGAAGGGGATGGCAGAGCATCCCTGTGGTTTTCCAGCCCTCCTCCTGCATCCCCCAGGGACTGTGTCCTTCATCTTCTTATTTAAAAAAGGGCAGAAATCAGTTTTTCTTTCTCCGAGTAGCAAAAGGACCGAGCACCCACAACCTTTGCACCATGAGGCCCCCAGAGAGGCAGCCTGTGGTCCCTGGGGAGGACGGGACGTGCAGTACCAGGATCACCGGCTCTTGCCACCCCCTGAGGTGAATCAGCAGCATTTCATGACACCAAGGCCCCAAATCCTCATTCAATTAAAAGCCAAGGAAGGTCCCTGCTCCTTTCCACAATTGGTCAGTAACAGCTGGTTCTTTGCAGAGGAGCAGGGAAGGGAGGCACCTTATTTATGGCCCTGGCCACTGGGAACATGGTGACAGAGCACGTCTGCCCAGCTCTGCTAACAGTGCTGGGAAGATGGTTTGGATCCAGGGCTGTGGCCCCCACAGGGGTCCCAGAGAGCCTCCAGTTTAGCAGCTAGGGTAGTAAATAGGGGTTCCTGTAGCATAGGCAAGGTTTTCAGAGCTCCCAGCAGCACCTCCCATCCAGTAGAACCCAGCTGATCAATCAGCAAATCCCAGACGCTGAAGGGATCAGCTCCAGCCTTCCCAGCAAGGACACCCCAAGCAGCAGGAGACCAGATCTACCCAAACAAAACCCTGAGGTCCATCAGACCGTAAACTGCCCGTCTGTTCCCCATCTCCTCACACCCCACTGGCCAGGCTCCAGCACACGGCGTGCTGCTGCTGATTGCTGCAGGCACCAAAGGCTGGGAAGGGGGAGACACGGGGAGCGCCGATGGAAGTGGGTTTTGCGGGGGACAGTCATCAACACAAGAACGAGGCTCAGGGCAGGGGGCTGGCACCAGCCACAGGCATGCACAGGCTGCAGACGACAGTGGGAGCCGCTGCCCAGGGCACTGGAAAATCACCTTCCTGGTAGATTTAATTATACCTGGGCAATAGGTGCTGTGGTCAAGGCCCTAATCCCACTGACACACCAGAAACAGACACAAAATTGAAGCTTTTCGGTCTGAACACTCAGGTGGTTCAATCCTGCCCAATTGCTCCACCAATGCAGCAAGATCCTGGCACTGCCATCTCCTTCAGGAAGAGGAAAACCAAATCCTCACAGAAAGGTCAAGTCTTTGCAATGAACTCTCCCTGTTCCACTCCAGTCTAGGTCTCACAATCCATCTGTCCCCACATGCCACCCTGCACCCCTAGAGGGACTCTGTGACAGACTGAGCAAGGAGGGGGGTCCCAGTGCTGACAGCCTGATGTTGGCCTGGGGTTTAAAAGCAGCCTTTCCCTCGATGACAGAATCCCTCCGGAAGCAGTTTCCCCACCATATACCCCCAGTTTGCCTCCCGCAGAGCAATGCCACCCTGCAAATCTCCGGGTGTTATGGGAACCAGGGTATAAAAACATTCCCGGTGCAATGACGCCAAAATTGATGCTGAAATTAGGCTGGGAACAGAACAGGCACGGTTGCCTCTAGCCCACAAATTCAAACATGCTTATACGGCCAGTCGCCCACGGCAAGATCGCGCTCTGGGATCGCCTGGAGCTCTTTTTCCTGCTTCCAGCTTTGCCCCCAAGTTGCTCTCTGGGCACCCCGAGGGCTTGGGCATCAGCAGCTTCCAGCAGCTGCAAACCACAGGAACTCAGCCCAGTCACTCCCTGCTCCATCAGCACAAAGATCTGAGCTCTCTGTCAGACACCAAAATTCTGTCCCCGCCCCAGAGAAGGGGTCTGAGCCCCTCTGAGCTCTGAGGCTTCCCCAGGCCACCAGACATCCTCTGCCTGGTCTGCAAAGCCCAGAAAACATGTCCGCTCTCACAGAGCTGCCCTGGGGAGCACAGGAGCAGCAGGTAAGGAAAGATGCCTCCCCAGGGACAGCCTTCAAGCAAGAGGATTGCTGCAGGACAGGCCCACGAGGTTTTGCTCTCTGCAACGAGCTGCATGACCCTGTCAGAGATGGGGACCAGGCCCTCAGGGCTCCCTTTGCCTGGAGGCATGGAACACACCCCTCTGTCCCCCATTTTCTGCCCAAATGGGAAGGACTAACCCCATGCCCATCATGAAGGAAACTCTGGATCTCCTGAGCTTCCAGCACACAGAAACAGTCTCCAGCTGCCCACCCCCCGCTGCCCAGAGAGCCCTCAGAGCAGCACCACTCACATTGTACAGGACTGTGGTCCACCCTTCCATGGTGATGCACTGGAAGACGGTCAGCACAGCAAAGAGGATGTTGTCGAACTGCGTGATCCCGTCGTTGGGACCGATCCACTCCCGGCACTCGTAGCCCGGGGGGCAACCCTGCACCCCACATGGATGGGGAGGGTCCAGCTCCTCTAGTTCACCTGTGAGCACACAGCAGAGAGCCAAAGGAGGCAGAGGTAAGGGACAGCTCATCCCAGCTTTTTTCCACTCGTGGGATGTGAAGAGGGTGCCGAGCCCTTGTCCTCACCTGAATTGTTTGTGTAGCAGGCTCGGTGCAGCTTCCCGCTGTAGAACTCCAGGCCGATGATGGCAAACATGAGGATAGCAAAAAAGAGCAGCAGGCCAATCTGGAGGAGAGGCACCATAGCCTTCATGATGGATTTCAGAACAATCTGCAAGCCTGGGAGAGGAAAGAAAGGGCACAGCTCAGAACAGCAATGCAAACCCCCCTGCCAGGGACACATCCATCCCACCTCTGGCAAGAGAAGGACAGGGAGCAGAGAGGATGGACAGTCATCAGAGAGATGCAAGAGGCCGGCACAGCCTGGAGGGTCCCTTTGGGCAGGAGGATCCTGGAGGAAAGCACCATCCCAGGGGAGGGAAAGCCAAGCTGCAGAGAAAGGCTCCAGAAGAGGTTGTTTCTGGTGCCCACTCTAATGTCCTGCCCGTCCTTGCCCCACCTGGACTTGGTGGGACAGAGCTTGTGCAGCTCTGTCCCCCTCGTTGCCCCCAGGGCATGGACCCAGCACTGCCGGTGCCCAGGGCGGGAGGGACGGGAGGACCGGTGCCAGCACAGCCTGGTTTCTTTATTTATCCCCGTGCCAACAGATGAAATCTTGCAACAAAAAGAAAAAAACTACGAAATCTCCCCTGAATAAACCCCAGTCCTGAAAGGATCCACCCACCGCCTTCTGGCCGGGGAAGGGGAGCTGCCAGTGGGCTGTGCCAAGCACAGAGCGGGCTGGGCAGGGGGCAGTGCCACCCGGGGACACCAACGCTGCCACCTTGGAGTTCCCACTACATAGAGAGGTGGGATAAGGTGGCACAAGGACCCCTCTCACTCTGAGGACATCAGGGACGGATGCAGACACCCTGGGAGGGAAATCAGGAGCATCCAACTTACTGGGAATGCCCGAGACGAGCTTCAGAGGCCTGAGCACACGCACGGCCCGCAGCGTCCGCAGGTCCACATGGGTGTTGAAGTGTGTCCCAGCCGTGGCGAGGATGCTGCGGGCACACAGGGACAGAGCAGAGTTATCCCGGGGAAAGCCCTTGGCCACTTCAGTGCTATGTTCTCATGCCAGGCTGGGGGAAGCCACGAGGAAAACTGTGTCCCTGGGCAGGCACAGAGATTCAGCTCCTCTCAAAGGTCAGCGAGACTCCTTTGATGATGGCACCCAAGTTCATGGGCCACCACGACCAGACAAAGCCACCCAGGGGCCCCCTAGCCCCAGCAGCCCCCCATCAGTGCCCCCCACACGCCAGGATGGCTGGGGACAGCCCCACATCACCCATGGATCCCATCTGGGGTCTCAACACCACTGACACCACCTTCATCCCGGCTGCACAGGATCCACCTCCCTCCCAGGAAGGTGGCACATGGACCAGAAGCAGCGCCTCAGAGGTGGAAGTCACTCCCCTCCGCGCTCCTGTGGCAGCATCTCCAGCCATCAGCTGCCCTGGCTTTTTCCACACATGGAGCTTCCTCAGAGTCCCACCTCTGGGATTGCTAAGAAGGAGCCGAGAACCTCACACACATTCCAAAATCTATAGTAATAAAAGTTTGATGACCTTGGAAGGCAACCGGCAGGCACAGGAAGGACTCCAGAGGTTTTCTTTTAAAACACAAAGATTTTTTTCAAGCCCATCTCTGGAAAACAAATTGGGGCAGAAGGGAGCTGGTGCACACCGAGTCCAGCAGTGGAAACACTCGGGGCCCCTGCACCTGCTCTGGGAACAGGGATGCTGCACCTCAGAGATGCTGGCAGAACCCTCTCCCATCCAGGCTTGGTCCCCAGGTGCTGGGCGAGGAGCAGGGAAGTTGCCCTAGAGCAGTAGGGGACGGGAGAGGAGGGGATGGGGAGGAGAACGGGACAGAGGGAGGCAGCAACCTCAGGGTTGTTTGCAGCAATCCAAAATCCGAGGGAAATTGGGTCATTGTTCCACTAATTCATCTAATTACAGGCCAGAGCAGCTCTCTGGCGTGCTGAGCAATTAGCACTCTTTCTCTCACCCTCTCCCTGAGGTACAGCAGGTACCAACCTGTCCCTCCAGAAAGGCGGCTGGGTTTCCTAGGATACCCTGGCAGCAGGAACGCTCTCACATCTGCAAACCGGGTTGTTTCAGCTCCTTTTCCCAGTCTCCTCTTCCTCCCTGCCCCAGAGCAAGGGATGAGCCTGATGCCCCAGAGCCTGGCCCCAGCAGCGGTAGGGATGCATCGCCCACCACCCCCCGTGTATCACACAGCTTATCCCTGATATTTACAGGGATCTTTCACCCTTGCTGGCACTTTCCCTCTCCCGTGAGCCCTTTCCACACAGTCTCCGTGCCCCAGCCTGTGCCCAGCCCCTGCTGCCCACTGGGCTGACAGGAGAGCAGAAGAGGGACTTAATTAAGTCGGGAGCACCCAGAGGCTGGGGAGAGCTGTGCTGCTAAATTGGTTGTAAGATCAAAATCAGTAAGTATGATAAAGCACGGCCACTCAGCAGCCCGAGGGAGGGAGAAAAGCCCCGTCACTTCCAGCCTTTTCACACACTCTGCCAGCCAGAGCAGGGTACCCAGCGCTCCACAGAATGCCAGTGTGGGGGACACACTGTGCCAACGTCATGCTGGAAACCCCGAGACCCTCCTTTAGCTTTTGCTCCTCATGTCCCAGCCCCTGGGGCAGGAACAGCCCCAGCGCTGACTCCAGCCAGCACCGAGCACCTCCGGGAGGTCGGGGATGCTCCCGGGCAGGACGCAGGCTCCAGCCCTTCTCCCGAGGGCTTGCCAAAGCCGGCCCAGCTGGAAGGCTCCTGGCAGCAGAGCAGGATTGGGGTAGGCAGCTCTGTCCTGTCACCACGGTCCAGCTCGAGCCGCGGTCCCACACGGATGGAGCGGTGGAGGTGGAGCCGTCGCCTCTCGCAGCCTCTCCGCAGCCCCGTCCCCGGGGCAGGAGCAGCGCCTGGGAGCGCCCCGGCTGCAAAGTCCTCGGCTAACCCAGATTTGTTTGAAGGGCTCCGGAGCCGCCGCGCTGAGCCTCCAGGCAAGGCTGGGGCGATTTCAGGGCACTCCTTCCCCGCGCTCTAAATTAGCTGCTAAGAATGGGACTCCTCTGTGGCAAGGTGACATGCTCCTTGTCCTCGCTGGGGGACAGGGGACATCACGAGCTCTTTGGGAAGGAGGTCTGGACAGATCACCAGACCGAGGCGGTTGCACTCAGACCTGTCGCCCGACCGAGGACAAAAAGCTGCCCCACTGCTGGGACACGGGTGCCTGCACATCCTTCCGCAGGCGCAGCCGTGGCTCCCGCGAGGGCAGAGGCACTGGGACCTCACACTGCAGGAGCTGCTCCCGGCAAACCCATCCAGCCCAGAGCCTCCGGGCAGGGTCTGAGCAGCCCCGGGCCACCCTTAGACCTAATAAAGTGGCTGGGAAAAGCTGACCAAGCTTCCAGGCACACCAGCCTGGCTGCTGGCTGCTTTTCCAAAGCCCTTCTGTGGCTGGAAGTTACAGACATCTCTCCTGGACAACCAGGCTTGCTGGAAGGCACAGACACCACCGTCACCTCACTGCTAATTATAAATCCCGTGCTCAAAGCACACCTTGCTGCTTCGGACTTCAGCATATCTCACCTGTCAATTGCTTATTAACCCTCTAATTATGCCTTTTATTAATTTTTTTTTTAAAAATCATATCACCCAGAACTCCCAGTTTTCGAATTAAGGTTTCTCACAGCTCCTGAGATGGGACTCAGGCTGTGGCAGACCTTTGTGCTGCCACAGGGCAGCAGCTCCGGAATCTGTAGAACAATTTAAACCCTTTTCGATCACTTACAATATCCACGTCTGATGTGCTAATAATTATTCTTTATTTTTAGGCAAGGACCCAAACTAAAATTACATCTCACCATCCAAGTTATTTGAAAAAAGCTGCCAGATTTAGGCTATAAAAATCCCAATGATCTCATGCTTTTCATCATATGTACTGGAGGAAAAAAAGAAGGGAAAAAAAAGTGAAGGCGTTTTTATAGGTCACCCAGGCAAAGGGGTTAGTTTTACTTCAGAGGAAAGGGGGAAGAGAGACTTCAGGTGGAGAAAAGAGCAGAGAGGAACTTTCGGAAGGATGCAAATGAGAGAGGAGGCAGGATGGGAAATATATGCTAATCCCCCAAAGTATAATTGAATAGTGAGCAATCACCAGCAGACAAAAACACTCTTTCAGGAGAGGAAAAAATAATAATCCAGTGCTTTGTGTTTGCAACCAGGATGATTATTTTATTTTATTTATTTGGAAGCTCCAGGGAGGAGGGCGAGCTCCCACTGGGGCCACCACACCTGTGGGCTTTGGGGCTCGACAGAGCCGGGCTCAGCCCCCGGCGCTGCTCCAGCTCGTAGCAGCTGAGCAGAGCACACACCCTCACCTCCAGCTGAAGACCTGCACCTTTAGATCTCTTCACCCAGGGGTCAAAAGAAGGAAAAAAACCCCAAGAATAATCTAATTTTAAAGGATTCCCTGCTCTTTGGGACCGTGCAGAATAAAGCATGAGTGATGCTCAATGACCCTGCCCACAGCAAGTCAGCACTGAATTCAGACACTATCCCACTCTACAGCACCCGTCATGCCTCCTCTGCCTGTGCCAGGGGCTGTGCATTGCCGGGCTCCCATCATCGCATCCCGTCCCGTTGCATCCCATCGCATCCCATCTCATCCCATCACATCGCATCCCATCCCATCTCATCCATCCCATCGCATCCCGTCACATCCCATC
>VZTE01003399.1:128320-144424 GCA_013397775.1 Eulacestoma nigropectus
ACCGCACCCCACCCCACTCCACCCCATCGCATCCCCCCCCACCCCACCCCACCCCATCTCATCGCATCCCATCCCACCCCATCCCATCCCACCAGCAGCCCTCATCCGTAAGGGACAGCACACACAGCTCAGGCCCCGCTGACAAGAGCTTCACACCAGAGACCCCAAGCAAAGGCTGGACCCCAAATGATCAGATCAACCCTTGATGCACCCCCTGACCCCAGACTGAGCCCCCCTCAAGCGTTTCCCTCAGGGAGCACTGCTGAAGCTCACGCAGACAAACTGTCCCAGCAAAGGGTGTGCTGGGTGGAGAGAGGCATAGGCTGAGACAGACTAATCTCAGCCCAAAATCTGGGGCAGGCAGGGTGCTGGCTGGCACACAAATTAATATTTATAATTAAGTGGAAAGGCCCCTAGAGGCTTGCACTGCCACCTGACTCTACGAGGCAGACTGCTTCATAATTAATACACTGGTCAAACGGCTCACAGAAAGTGAGGTACCTGATGAATTCACCCCATTCCTGCCCTGCTCTGGGGGAGAATCAGTAGGGTGGATCCATCTCTGCCCTCTCTGCAGACAGCATCTTGTGTAGCAGGACGTACTGAAGGCTCTTGGGTCCAAACCTGGCTCAAGGCAGGGCCAGCGGGATCAGGTCACCCACTCTGACGCCACAGCAGAGCACAGCCTTGGGGACACCAGGGGACAGGGACACCAGGGCCAAGCCCTGCCCTTGGCACAGTTCAGAGTAACGTCAAAGCCTCCATCACCCTCGCTTGCTCTTTCTAGGTTTTGGGGCTGTGGCCCAGGTGAATTGAGCTGCTGCAAAGCTCCTGCTCCTGCCCTTCCCGACAGCTTGGAGAGCTGTGGATGGGCACAAGCGACTCCCTGCGTGGTGTGATGAGGCTGAAGGACAAAATCTGCCTTTACCAACCTTTGATCTGGGGGGTGAAATAATCCCCCAAGGCCACCTCTTCCCAGAGAAGCTCCCGGGGTTTGGTGCACAAGGGAGTATTCCCTGCTCTGGACCCTGCGGGTTGGCCAAACCCCACGTCTCCCTCCTGCCTAAGTCCCCACGCTGCCTCTCAGCAGATACAGGATTTGTCAGGGGGAGATGATGCTGGTAAAACTGCATTTGCACACACCTGGTGGAAACCTGAAGTCACTGACTTTAGGAGAGCTGGCCCCACAAGAGAAATGGAGCACAGCAAGGGCGTACCACAGCAGGGCCGGCCTGAACTCAAGCTGAAAGAGGGGTGCGAGGCCCCAGAGCATCTACCTGTGTGATCCCACCTTCTCACGCGGGGATGAGGAGGAAATAACTCATTGTCCCTTCCCTCAGGCCAGGCTTATACCCCCCAGCCCCTCTCCCAGAGCAAGGTACATGACAGTGTGAAGAAGCCCAAGGCTTCGCCCCCACAGGACAGCGAGCGCCTCGCCTCAGAGCAGGAGCTCTGCAAGGGTGCCGGGGTGCAGCAGGAGCCCCTGGGGACCGCAGGGGATCGAGGGGCACCTGGCAGGGGAGGCAGTGCCCCCGGGACCAGCAGCCACGTGGGAGGGACTGACTCACTCTGCGGCTTCAGGAAACCAACCGGCGGGGAAGAGGAGCCGGGAAGGATGGAGCAGGAATCGCGTGAGCGGCACGCGGGCTGGATCCTGCGCTGGGAGAAGGCGGGATGCCTGTCTCCCCCAAAGCCAGAGCCAGAGTTCTGCCTGCCCAGGGATCCCCACCCCCATCTCCAGCAGCAGGAAGCCTTTTCCCTCATCACCACCCCGTCCCCTCACCGAGCCAGGGAAGTGGTGCTGCCCTTTGTGCAAGGCGCTGGTGTCGGGCACATCCCAGGGCTGTGGCATATGGCACATGAATCATTCACTGAGCTGGGAAATTAATTATTCATCCAAACCAAAGACCAAACATTTTACTAATTGTCCTGAAAGGAAAGAGCTGGGAAAGGGGTGGGAGAGGGGGCAGGCATCAGGTTGGAGACTGCTAACATTCATGAAAGGAAAAGAAGGAAAGAGGGGGGGAAAAGTCTTGTCTGGTGTGATCAAAGTATTGCTGGGCTTTTGGTCGTGGGGTTGTCTCTTTGCTGGTTTATCCCTGTAGGACAGCACTCCTTGCAGTGGCTCAGGCTCCAGCAGGATAACCACGTCAGGGTGCTGCACTTGTGCTCTGATTTAGCACTTGTTCTCCAAGCCTCTTGTCCATTCCCCCAAGCTTCCCCGCCTGGAGGTGCACTGCACTCCCCGGGTTAGGGAAATGAAGGGGTGGGCACCATGGGAAGAGCCTGTTCCCAGCCCGGGTGTGCTCTCACACCGGCGTGCCAGGCACCTGTGGGGCCAGCACCCCAAACCACCAGGGCATGCAGCAGGGCAGTGTTCCCAGATGGAGCTGCTGCCAGCGCCTGTTCAAGGATCCCCCTTCCATTTCTGGAACTCCAGGATTAAAAAGAGCACCCGAACTCACAGAACTGGGGTTGTGCGAGGTGCACTAAAAACCTGAGGGCAAAACATCCCTGCCTCTCCCACAGGGGAGCTCAGGGGGAACTGTAAAAAGGGAACTTTCCTGGACAGTCATCCCAAAATCCAGGCAGCATCAAAACAAGCAAAAAAGCCAACCTGCCCTCCTCATCCCTGGGCTCACCTTGCAACCCTGCAGCACAGCAGGAAACACCTTCCTCGGAACTGTTCCGTCCTGCTTCCCACCAGCCACAGCAGGAAATCGGGGCACAAGCGTGCGCAGGATTTCCCTGGGAGGTCAGACAGAGAGACCAGGCTCACAGCTGCTGCCTGGCTTTGCTGGATTTTGGGACAGGACTTGGAGAGCCAGGCTCTCCTGCTCCAGCACAGGCTGGTGTCCCTCCGGTTGGCTGTGGGTTTGCTGAGGGCATGGCAGGCAGCGCCAGCGATCCCTCATTCCTGCTTTCCCTTGGCCACACTCCACACCACAAAACCCTTTAATGAAAACCACCGTGCCCAAGGGCTTCACAAAAGGCACCCAGGTGTAGCAGCTCTTATTAAACCCTCCTAAAAACCCCGACGGCAGCGCTTCCTTTTAGTGACCCCGGCGTATTTATCCAGCTTTTGCAGTGGCTGCTTCCCCAGCTCCTGAGCAGCACAACTTCACAAGAGCCTTTTGATTCCCGTTTGGATTTTTTCCCGTTGTTAGCAGTGTTCCCCCACCCCTTCACCTCTCACGTGTTATTGTATTAATGCTATAAAAAAAAACCAATGGTGCTTTGACGATGCTCAGGCACCGGAGTGTGTAAAGCACACACCCACTTGGATACTTGCAGAGGGAGTTTAACCCTTCTTACTCCATCAAACATTGTGTAGGGCAAAACAGGCAGCTGTAGGGTCCTTGTTCTCTATTCCTGATGGCACCCGGGGAGCAGGGAGCTCATGCTCCAGTTGCTGGTGGCTGAAGCTCTTTCAGCCTCACTTTCTCAGGACCACCGATTAAGAGGTCACCAATCTTCCACTGCCCTTTCTGACCATTTCTGAGTCATTTTCCCCTTTTTTGGTCCAGGTCACACTGCATTAAGCAAGTCACAAGTCCAGCTTCAGCACCCAGCTAGCTCTGAGACAAGGTGAGCATCCCCAAACCCCAGGGGAAACGCAGATGTTCTCCTCGCTGGTTCTGCCTCACAACGAGTAAAGGTATTTTATGCACACTTTCAGATAAAACTATTTTTAGCTGGGGGAGAACAGGCTGTTTTTTCAGGCAGCAATGATGATTTGGAAACCACAGGTTACAAAAAGAGCAGGTTTACAAATGTGACTATTAGTTCCCCAGTGGAAGCTTTAGCATCAGGGAGTTTTGGGTGGGCGTTGATTTCCACTGAGATGAAAAAAAAAAAAAAAGGATTCAGTGACACAAGAAGCAAACACCAGTTGAACCCTGGTCAGTGCCATCCACTCCTGCACAGGGTCCCGGGAGGCTGCTCATGGGAGAAGCCCCTTATTAGGCTTATTTACAGCAGGGAGAGGGTGCAGAAAATCCCACTGCTCATGGAAATCCCAGTGTGGTGTCTGCGACCAAGATGCCACCCGGACTAAGGACCTCTCCCATCAGATATATGGCAAAAAGTAAGTCCAGAAAGGAGTAGTACTACCCTGTGTCACAACTGGAGGGACAAGGGCCAGCGAGTGTGATGCTGGGTCCCTCTGGGTCCTTCAGGAGTGGATCCTGGGGTGGGTCCTGCTCACATGGATGTTTCCTCTGGCCCATCATGGGATGCATCAGCATTCCAAACCCACTGAGCACATCCTGAGGCAAGCGTTACCCTGCCCTTCTGATGCTCACAACATCCCCTCCAACACAGCCACAGCCTCTTGATAAGCCACAACGAGATCCCCACGACCGCCAAATCTCACAGCTCTCCATCCTGACACTTTTATATTCATCAAGCAGGAAGTCTGAGTCCGCAGAGGCGATCCCGAAGCCGCCCGCCCGCACACACGTCCCCGTGCGGGCTCCACCGCCCGCCTTACGCAACCGACACAGAACGAGCCGCCAAGTGCAAACCTTCTCCCACAAGCTGTTTGCAAGTCATTTGCCAGCCAAGGACTATTTGCTGCAGGAATTTGCCAATAATTCAGCAGATTAAACAGGCAAGAGTTTCTTGCATGGGAAGCGCAACCATGGCACCAAGGAGCAGCAGCTTTGGCAGCACCCCAGGGCAAAAGCAAGAGCTGAACAGCACAGAGGAGCCCATGACCTGGTGCAGCTGATCCCAGTGACCCCAAAACCAGGCCAGGATGAAAATCCGTGGGTTGCCTCCTCCACCCACCACACAACAGAATTTGCCCCAAGAGGCCGGTGAGGGCTTGCCAGCAGGCACTGCTGGGGCAAAGCCAGCCGGCAAAGGGGCATTCCCTGGGGAGGGCTCCACTCTGCTGGAGCAAACATCAGGACACCAGGGGGGCGATGGTGGGGAAGCAGACGCTGGAGGGCTGCGCCCCGTGACCGGCAGTCCTGGTGGGACACGGGTACCTCCTGTCGGGGTGGCCGGCACGGTGCTCACAGCCCCTCACGGACAATTGATTCCCTGGCACGGGGCCCGGCTCAGCCCGGCACCGAGAGGAGCTGGCGAGGCTTCTGCGAGTGAGTAATCGCCGAGCGCTGACTCAGCACTGGCTCGGGTACAGCAGCGCGCCCGGAGCCGTGGGGAGGGCAGGAAGAGGTCCCCGGTGAACCCCTCCTCCCAGCCCAGCGCTTCCCCTTGGCCCACGCCCCAGAGGATGCCTGGGTCGGGACACAGGTGATGGGCATTTCCCGGCCCCGCGGCTGCTTCCCGCGCACTCGGCCCAGCGCTGCAGCTGCACCGTGAGGCCCAGAGCTCCTCTTGTTGCTACCAACGTGTGTTCCATGCTGTCCCCAGGGATGTGAGCACCTTTGCCCGGCCCAGGAGCCACAGAACCCTCCCCGTGAGTCGCTTTGCAGATGTGGGAGAGCAGCAGCCTGCCGTGCGAGGGCTGCACCTCCCACAGGCCGCCTGTTTGCTGCCCACCAGAAGCATCACCCACCACCAGCACACTCTCCATTCCCAGCTGACATGGTCCCACTCCCCAGTGAGGCCATCCAGGTCCCCATCGGACCAAGGGAGTCAACATGTACCCGACCACGTTCTCCTCAAGCCTCCTCTCAGGCACAGTCCCAACCTGCTCCTCTCCACCTCGGACAAGCGGCACCCATCGCCACATCCCAGCAGAAGCAGGCTCAGCGTTCCCATGCTTCAGTTTCCCAGCCAGCCTTGTCGCTGCTCTGCACCCAGCAAAGCTCTCACAGAGCGCTCAGGAGACCCACGGGCACCTTCTGTTTGTACCCATCAAACCAGCTCCTGTGAACATCACATTCCCATCAGCAGGCAAAGAAATAGCCACAATCCAGGCCCCACCTGCCCTCCACACAGAGAGAGGCCCAGGGGGTTGCCCTGGGGGGCTTCTGCTGAAGCTGACTGCCAGTGTTGGCTAACACAAGCCCAAATGCCCCTGCTCATTTCTGTGTCACCAGGACAGCCCAGCATGCCGCAAGCAGGACTCAAATCTGGGCCACGTCCCTGGCAGGTGACACCACCAGTGACACAAGCAGCACCCGTGAAGCTCTGTGTGCTGCCACCCACAGCATCACTGCTGCATGCTGGGACGACGAGCAGCATCACCTGGGAATGTGACCCTACCCAGACCTCATTCCCCAACCCCCAGCAGCAGGGCAAGCCTGTAAAGTGCTTGGCAAGGCAAGAGACAAGATTTTCCCCCTCCCCATGTAGGGTTCAACCAGAATCTCTCCCAGATCACATCCAGTCACCAATCAGGTCATGCCACCACCTTGTCCTCACTTTGCCTTGTATTCCGGTGGGTGACAGGCCACCAAGTGAGGAACGCTAGACACGGCGGCCTCAGAGCCAGCCCTACTGTCCCTATAGGGAGCCTCGTCCCTCCATCAGCCACCACAGCAAAGCCAGCACAGCACCTCCAGCACAGGGAACCATCCTCCCCTCCCTCATCGGGATGAAGAAACACCACTGACAACAGCAAACCAGGGTCTTTCCCCATGTCCTGGAGCTCATGTCCTTGCCAGGACGAGTCCCCAAGCCCAACCACCTCCACCACCGCCCCCACAGCACCCGACTCACCCGCTGAGGACCACGATGAAGTCCATGACGTTCCAGCCGTTGCGCAGGTACGAGCCCTTGTGGAAAACGAACCCCAGGGCCACGATCTTAATCCCAGCCTCGAAGCAGAAAATCCCAATGAAGTAGGGCTCTGTCTTCTCCTGCCGGAGTGAAATCAGTGACCCAGTGAGAGGGGGAGACTGAGCAAACACAGCACCAGGCATTTCACATTGACCCAACTCACATCCCACCCCACCTTCCCCAGATCCATCATCTCCTTTGTGAGCTTTCCCAGCCCTTTCTCAGCCAGCAGCAACCTTGGGAATAAAAAGAGGGTGGCTATGACACACTCAGGTTGCGCAGTCCTTCCCTACCCCTTTTTAAGGGGCTTAAGCCTTCCTGAACCCTTTCCGTAGAGAAGGAATATGTTACAGCAGCCCCAGAAAGGCTGAAGAAGCTAGTCCCAGAGGAAACCTTCTGTCTGGCCACCCCAAAACCAGAAGAAATTGCCTGGTAGGATTGGGTGGCTGCCCTTAGCTCACCCCCCAGCCCACCAGTGCAGGGCAGAGAGGGATGGACACGGGGTACTCACTAATCTCCGTGACATGGGCGTCTTGTCATCCTCGGGGAGGTGCTGCTCCAGGGCCAGCACGATGCAGTTGGCAATGATGGTTGCCAGGATCATGTACTCGAAGGGAGTGGAGGCAAGTTAAGGAGCAGAGAAGAGGTGGGTGACACCCCCAGCCCTCCAGCCCACCCTTTGTTTCACCTGCTCAGCCCCTGCTGCCGTTCTCCCCACAGGACCATCCACACACAGCCTGCCTTCCACCTCCCGCTGCTCCCACCTCTCTGTTGTCTGGAAGTGAGAGGGGTGAGAGCCCCCAAGACCTTCCTCACTGGAGACCTGCTGGGCCTCATCACCTCCTTTCCCAGCTTCATGGGACATCAACCAGCCGTCTTTGTTGGGATGAGAGCTCCCGTGGGAGAGAGATGCTGCTTGTGCAGGGAGCCCAGAAGGTGGACACAAGGTCTGAGGTGGGACAACCAGGTTGGCTTTGCCTGGAAGAAGGTTTGGCATGGTCCTTGGCACTATTAGGGAGGCTCTCCCTGGCATGGCACACTGCTGGCCAGGACTGACATGTCCCTGTTTTCCCTCTCTTTTCCATCACAAAGCAGCAGGAGATGGGGCTCAGAAAGGGGAAATGTCACAAGGTATCAGCAGTCCTTGTCCTAAAACATCCCCATGGGAGGGACCATCTGCATAGCCCGAGGAGGATGGGGCATCCCTTGCAGGTCCTGGGGATCTGACCCGGGTCAGTCCACCCCGTGCCCTTGCCAAGCACCCCGTGGGCAGCAAGGCGAGCCCAGGTGGCATTGGGAGCTGCAGAGCACATGGCTGAGCACTCGCAGCTCAGGACACTGATGGCACCTGGGTCTGAGCTTCAGTTCAGGCAGGGTGAAAACTCCCTGTGGAGATGTCCCAGCTCAGCCACACACCAGCGAGACCCCAAGGGGCAGCAGCACTTGTCAACAGGATCTGCTCGGACCCTTATGAGCATCCTAAATCCTACATCCATGTCTAGGTCTTACACACCCTTCCCCGGGAGCAACCCTAAGCCAGTACAATTGGCAGCAGATGCTGGTGTCTGAGGACCTGAGGAAGCAAAGGGCAGGTTGACGCCCAGGAAAGCACCCCAAACTCAGCTCCCTCCTGCCTTTGATTCATGGGATCGAGGCAGGGACACAGAGGTCTCTCCTGCCTGGCCCACTGCCGAGCTCTGGAAACAAAGCACTTCCAAATGACAGGATGGCCATACCTTTCCAACTTCCCATCCATCTTTCCCAATTCTTCACAATAAAAGCCCTGTTGTCCTCAATAACAAAATGTGGAGCGATACAGCAGCAGGCAGCACACCCCTGCTTCCGCTCCCTCTGTGCCAAAACAGCTCTATTACTGTCACCACTGGCACCAGCAGCCACCCTGGGAGAGGACTGCCACCTTTCCAAAGCTTGTATCTGTGGAAGGGGGATGTGATCCCACCTGGGATGGATTTGCCCATAAAGCAATCATCCCCACTCCCACCATCCCAAACCAGCTAAGCCCTTCCCCACCACACCAGGCTTCTCCAGACCCAACACCCTCAGGCTGACATGTTTCAGGCAAGGAGGTGTCCAACGCCCATCCCATCAGCCCTGGGAAAAGGGGTGATTTTGTCTTTTCCAACCTTCTCTTTTGGCCACCAGCTACAGTGCAGTGCTTTCAACCAGTGGCCCTGAGCCCACAGGCTCAGGTGCCCCAGTGCCAGCCATGAGCATGGGAAACGGGAAAACATGAAGTGACCCCCCCAGCAGTGATGCTGTGGCACGCTGGCAAGGCAGGAGCAGGGATGGGCACGGAAGCAGGTCCCCAGAGAGATGGGCAGGAGAGGCAGCCAAGGAGAGCCTGAGGGAGCTGGGATGTATTTAGCCTGGTGGGAAGGAGAGCCAGGAAAGGTTTGGCCAAGGCATTTAAAAGGCCACTCAGTGAAATTAATGGTCGCTAAGTTAGAGGCAAACCCAAAGAGAAAGGCTGCAGAGCTCCCTGCTGCCGGCTCGGCCCTCGCTGCCAGCCAGGCACGGAGCAGGAGCACCTCCCTGCGCTTGGGGAGGGGGGCCAGACTCCAAAAGTTTTCCTCTGAGGCTTAACACAAGTGAGTATTTCACTGCACGGCTCCGGCAAAGGCCACGTCCTCTCCCTGCTTCCCACCTCTGGCCGCACGCTCCAGCCGACCGCGGCGCTTGGCCCCGCGCCACCAGCCTATTTGGGACCTTTTGGTATCATTTTCCTGAAAGTCTGCGAGCAATTAGCACCGGCTTAGGAGACAAAGAGCGTGTTAGTGGGGCGGGGCAGCAGCTCCCCAGGCACCAGGCACATTTGCCTAGATGAGAAGTGAGGGAACGGCGCGGAGAGTCCGTCTGTCCGCCCAGCATCCCGCACTGCTCCCTGCCACAGCCACTGTTCCCGTGGGAGAGACGCCCAGGTGGGGAAAAACCAACTGTTCCAAAGGCAGCAGCGTGGGAGCCCTGCTCCAAAGTGCCTGGGGAGCTCAGAACACCCTGCCCCTATCCTTCCTTGCTGGCTCCAGCCTCTGGTTCAAAGCACAAGGACAACGCGCATCTGTCACACCCCTGCACAGGACACGCTCCCGCTCCACCTCCAGCAAGTGCACGGCGTGTGGGGGAACAGATACCACGGAATCAAGGCGTGGTTTGGGTTGGAAGGGACTTCAAATACCATCTCGTTCCAACCTGTCGTGGACAGGGACGCCTCCCACCAGACCAGGGTGCTCAGAGCCCCGTCCAGCCTGGCCGAGTCTAAAAGGGTGACCACTCCCCAAAGCACTGACCTAAGCATTAGGTGACCGCCAAAAGTGACTCTCCAAACCCCACCGGCCCAGTTTCCCGTGGAGCTGAGCCTGGGTTATCACATCCAGAGCTCTGTGAGACATCAATCCTGTGGAAACCAGCCCCCACAGCTCCAGCTGTGTCAGGTTTTGAGGGACCAAGAGGAAAAAAACCTCCCAAGGGACAGCAGGAACATCTGGCTGAACTGAGGGTTATTTTATCCCTGCTCTTTACTTCTGCCAAGCGAGCATCCTCCTGGTCAGGGCTGGAGCCCACTGGACAATCCTCTATCAGTGCTTTGTTTTCTCCCACGTCAGATGAATAATTACACAACCTTTCAGCCACCCAAAATGCAGAGTAGCCCTTGCCCCCCTCCAAGCCCAGTAATGAGAGCCCATCTCTCTCCAGCCTTCTCCTCCTCCTCCTCCTCCTTCTCCGTCTGGCTTCTCCTGGAGGATCATTAGGGAGCCGATAAAAATAGGTTTTCTTATTGATTTATCTCCTTTACCCAATGCTCTCTCCCCTGCACCGTTGACTTGTTTCCTTAGCAACTCGGCCGATCCCTGTGCATGCCACACCTGCAGCTCCATGCTTCCCTCCCAGTGCCTTTGAGGTGGGGACAGCGACCCCAGGCCATGGGGGCATCCCCCAGACCGCCTGGAGCAGGCACCATGGGCTAACCCCATGCCTGGAGCTGGAGCTCCTTGGCGGGTGTGTCAGGGAGGTGTTCGGCCACCGGCAGATCCCTGCTTCCAGCTGTGACCTTTCTCTTCACCTTCCTCCCCAGCCAGAAGCCCAAACCAGCCCACCCGGAGCACCCATCTTGCTAAGGCAGGGCACGTGCCCAGCTCCAGCCCCCGGAGATGGATTTATGGGGCTGATGGGACATTGACGCAATCTCCGCAGGAGGCTGGGCATGAGATAAATCCCTCCCCGGATGTGGGCATGAACGAGAGCTATGGAGAGCTCCCCTCCATCCCACCACTTCCCAGTGCCTTCTTCCCACTCCCGGGCAGGCAGAGGGGGAAGGAGCAGAGGAGCCAGAGGAGTGAGGCCACATGGGCCTTGGGGAATCCCACCTCCCAGTGCCACCGAAAGAGCAGGAGCAACTTAACCCCTGTCCATGCCTGCGTCATCCAGCCCAGCTCCAACATCTCCTAGAAAGTCATGTCTTCATTTCCTACCTCTCCCCACGCTTCCCTGGGGACCTGCTGCTCTGAGGGGCTTTCCCTGCTCCTCAGGTGTCAATGAGAAAAAGCCTCAGTTCCTACACCTGTGGACTTCATCTCTCTGGTCCCAATCCCAGCACTGCTGCCTGTCCCGCGCAGACACGGCATGACAGGAAGAATGATCCACATCTTCAGTATCCCCACTTAGGATGCCTCAATCTTCCTCCTCTCAGCTCCACACCGCAGCAAGAAAGAGAGCACCTTCTCTCCAAGGCTGTTTTCACAGAATCATGGAATAGTTTGGGTTGGAAGGGACATTAAAGGTCATCTGGTTCCACACCCTGCCATGGGCAGGGACACCTTCCACTAGACCAGGTTGCTCAGAGCCCCATCCCGCCAGACCTTGAACAATTCCAGGGAGTCCACAACCTCTGTGGGTAAGTGAGGTTTTTGGTTTCCAAGAAAAAACAAAAGTGCCGAGTAGAGCAAAGCCTGTGAGTGGCCCTATTTCAACTCTGGGATTCCCCATCCCCACACACGGGATTTTCCCCCACTGAGAAGACTGTCCATAGAGCTGTGGCCCCTCCTGGCTGTCTCTATCCCTGTGTCCTGCCACCCAGTGCTCCCCGCCCATCCATGCTGGGAGGGAGTGGACAGAAAGCGATGGCCAGACCCCAAATCCTCCCACTACGCTTTGAACACGAGCCAGCTGCTGTGTGCCTGCCACACAGAGGCTCAGGAGTGTGAACACGGGCTTGGGTTGTGCTTGTGTCCCTGCACAGCTGGCAAGGAGCACCCAGCCTGCCTCAATCCCACTGCACGGACACAGCAGACCACACTGACTCTCTGCAGTCACAGCTGTTGCTGCATATGGCTCCGAAATGCAGTGGTTTGGTTTCTGTCAGGGGTTAAAGCGAAGGCAGTGACAGCCAGGAGTCCAACGGGGCAGAGCTGCCCACACTGCTGCCGCTCCCGTAGGGATGCGGGATGCGGGATGTGGGATGCCTGCCTGCCACGTGCAAACAGCTCCATGGAGAAGCGTCTCCTTCTCCCCCACCTCACCCTGGAAATCAAATCTCTCTCCTCTCCTCCTCCTTTTTTTTTTTTTCCTTTTTTTTTTAAACAAAAAGGGACCACATCATGTGATTTTCCTGCCTTAACATCAGTTTTTTAACTTTGGTTGCCACAGCAACAGGATGCAACTTGGCATCACCATGACAACAGCTGCCTCTGTTTAAATTCACCATCTGACAGGCAGCCTCGCTCTCCCCGGCTGTCAAAAAGATGGACCTGCCATTACACCTACTCGCCCCTCCCAAGAAAAAAACCTTCTAAAATCTGATGAATGGAGGGCACAGAAAACAGCCTGGGAGGGGGGGAAAAAAAGATGTTCTTGGGGAGTGCAAGGACGCAGCTGCCCAAGGATGGCATGACATGGCGTAGGCTCTTCCCTTGGGAAGGCAGGACTTGCCGGAATCTTGGCTGGGGAAAAGCCAAGGTGCAGGAGATGCTTGGCCAGGCAGGGTGTGACATCAACAGGGTGCCCGAGGGGCACCGCCTACGCAGCATCAGGTCCCAGGGAGAGTCATCGTGAGCAAAACAATCCAGGCACTCATGGATGTGCTTCCCATGGAGCAAAATCCCCCTGACTGTTGGGATGGGGATGTGTCCAAGGGCTCTGAGGGGGCTCCAGCTGCTCTAGGCCAGCCCAACATCAAACTTGGTCCTCAAAGGAGCCGAGGTAGATGAAATCCCTCACTCTAGGGACCAGCAAGGTCCTGATGGACATCCTCTTTCCCTGCCACACTGGGGGTAGGTGCAGCAGACAGCCTGCAGCCAGATGCTGTCCTTGGGGACACAGCCAGAGCCACACAGTGTCATCTGGCCTTCCTGGGGCGGGAGAGGGATCTTATCCAGGTCAAATGTGATTAAGCGAATGAGGAGCGGAGCAGATATAGATGAGCTGCAGCCCATCTCATGTACTAACTGAATTGGAGCCTTCCAGGCAGCCAAACAAATGAAATCAGGGTGAAAGGCCTGGCCATCAGCAGGAGGAGAGCAGTCAGGAGGACAAGGCTGCTTTTCCCAAGGAGAAGAGAAGGAGATGTTCCTACAGCCAAAACAGCAGCTGCCCCATGGTTTGGGCAGAACCAGCTTTAAAAGAGCAGCTCCAGTGGAGGCAGCGGCACCGGGCTTTCCAGCGAGGAACTCGGCAAAGACTCGCCTCCCATGGAGCTGCATCCCAGCCTCAGTCGCTCATATTTCTCCTCCTTCTCCTCCGTGCATCATCCCTATTTACACTGGGAAGCCAAACTGCAGAGGCTGCTGGTTATAATTACACAGTTACCCAGCAGATATCCAGGCCTGAATCACCAGATATTTTTAGCCCTATTACCTAGTCAACTAGAGCTGGATGAAGAAGAGCCTCCACTCGTCCCTGCGCTCCTCTCCAACCCCCTTGGCTTTCCTTGGTGCTGTGCCCACCCTGACCCACAGCACCAGGACTGGCCCATTGCCCTCCCAAGGCCAGCAGCTCCTACTGACCACGGCCAAGATCCAGTGCTCTCCTCCCCAAGATACCCTCGCCCAGGAGCGATGCCATGGGCTCCAGGCCAGGCAGCTGAGGTGCTCACATGGTCTTCCTGGCTCTACCAGAAGGCTGCCTGTGCCAGGCTACAACTACAAGGATGGAACAACTCGCCCGGGCAGCCTAACCAAACTCATCCCCAAAAGGCCTTGCCCGTTCCCGAGCCCTCAGAACTCCAGTGGTGCAGAGGAACATCCAGGGTGGATGAGTTTTTCTTGGAAAGAGATGGCAGCCGGGTGGGGGGTAGGCAGGAACACTCAGCTCCCGCGCCTGAAGCACGCCTGTTCCTAGCACTCACATGGGAATATGTCACTTACTTCTGGAAAAAAAATACAAAATGAGCCCATCTCCCTCATGCATTGCAAATTCCAGGGGAGAATAATGCTGGGGAGTTTTGCTCGCGTGGTGGTGGAGCTCCAGTCTCTAGGAGACGGTGGCTGCCTGGAGATGAGACATCACGCCGGCACGGGACCCCAGCCCACGCCGGGAGCGCCGGGCCAGCGGCAGCACCCCAGCTCCTTCTGGCTCCCAACAAAAGCCAGAGGGGCGAGGGCCCTCCCACACCGCGCTGGAAAAGCACATGAATAATTTGGCATATTCTGGAAAAGCAAGCGGCCGGCCTGGCTGCTGCCCTGCAGGGCTCTGCACTGAGCCGCCGCGTCCCCGAGCTCGCCACCGCACCAGCACTCCTGCAGCCACCCGCCCGGTGGGCTCTGCCAGGAGGCACAGATGCAGGGATGCCATGGGGAATTCAGCCCCTCCAAGCTGGCCCTTCATGCCCAGGTCACCCCGTCAAGCCTGGAGATGTCACAGCTCCCCAGGCAGGACCAGTTCCTGCTCGGCAGAGGCTTGACCTGACGTGTCGGAGCTGCAAAGGGACAATTTCCCCGCGATGCTCTGCAGGGCGGGCGACCTGTCCTGCATCCCTGGGCCTCACCAGAGGCTTTCCCCGAGGTACCTGTTGCACCAAACCATGGCATTGCTGCCTGGCACCAGGGAAAGCTCTCCCATGCCCGCCAGAGGGGCTGGGAACTCAACCAACAAGTTACAGGGAGAGAAAGCAGCAGCAGCGGGAGCTGCATGGAGTCACTGCTGCAGAACACGGCATGGGGAGGCTCCTACAGCCAAAGCATGGCCATGCTGAAGTTCTCAGGCTCAGATCCTCCATGGGGGCAAAGCCCAGGAGGTGTCTCGGGGGGCAGCAGGCATTGAGCCCAGGTTGGAGTGGGGCTGAGAGCTGTGGCGCTGGGCAGCACCCAAGGCGCCCAGGGGCACCCACTGGGAGGGTGGGAGGAGAGAGAGGTGCGTGGGGAGCTATGAAAGGATGGAGGAACAGGGGAAGGAGCAGGGGAGATCTGCACCCTCCATCCCACCCTAGGAGAGGGGTCCCTCAGATAAAATCACGGCTCCCCAAAAGGGCCACGGGGCACAGCCAGAGGTTTCCAACATCCTGCCCTCTGCCACAGGGAGGGGGCAGCCAGTTCCCAGAGCCACCATGGGGGGCCAGGGGCTGCGGGGCAAGGATGTCCGTGCCCCTGCCAGGCGTGATCTGCGGCGAAGAGGGCACACACAGGAGGGACAGAGCTGCCACCCAGCAGGGGCTGGAGATTCATGGGCTCCCGGGTGGCTCGAGGCGGGGTGGGGTGACAGAACTCCACAAGACATCGAGGCACAGAGGAAAGGCCACTACCCCCCACCTCCCCAGGCGCACACACAGAGCATCCCAAAGCGCGCAGGGTTAACCTGGGATCGGAGCACCCCTCCTCGCCAGCATGGGGGGGCTAATAAATCCAAGCCTCAGGAGGGGCTGGGGGGCTACCCGGGGGGAGAAAGAGCTCAGCTCCGGTCAGGAGCAGGCAGGGAGCTGAGGACAGAAGGGGAAGCAGCAACAGGGCGAGGATAGCATCCCCAGGGGCCGGGGCACCCCTCTCCGCACGCCTTACCTGCCCGATAGTGCCACACGCACGTGTCCTGGGCGGCCACCGAGGCAAATCCGGGCAGCAAAGGGGGGGGCTCGCAGGGGGTGCAGAAAGGATATGGCCAGTCGATGAGCTTCTTGGCATATTTCCTGACTATGTTCTCTTCCCCAAAGAGGAAGAGCGATCTGTTGACGGTGAAGCAGTTCTGCCGGACGGGGATGGGGTTGTACAGAGCCATAGTCCGGGCTCTCTGCGCTTTGGTTTGCTTGAACGCTCCCGGGCTCCCTCCCGCAGGGGCAGGAGCTCCTTGCCGGCTCCGGTTCTGGTCGGAGCCCCCATCTCCGGAGCCCAGCCTGCCGGCCACTGCCTCCCCAAAGCGAGCCATCCTGGAAGAAAACACACAGGTGAGCCAAAGCAGCAGCACCGAGGC
>VZTE01003399.1:144487-158253 GCA_013397775.1 Eulacestoma nigropectus
GGAGGGGGTTGCGGGGCGCAGTCCCAACCACAGCCCCCTCCTCCTCTCCGGGTGATGCTCAGCTCCGTCTCTCTTCCATCCCTCCGGGGGAGCAGGGACCCGCGTGGAGGAGCGGCGGCAACGTGCGGCACCGGCTCGGCACCCCGGGCACGGCACGGGGGGCAGCCGAGCCTCCAGCCCCCCAGAACGGCCAGCCCGGCGGGCAGCGAGCCCTCCTCCGTGCTCCGCGGAGGCCGCAGCCGCTCGGTCCCTAAGCACCTTCCCCCACGAAGCGAGGGGTTAAACCCAGCCACATCCTCCCCACCGCTCTGCCTGCAAGCCCGAACCAGCCCCTTTTAACCCCGCCGCCGCAGGGCGAGCAGAGAGCAGGCTCGGGAAGGGCAGGGATCCAGGTCCTTCCAGCTGCCCCCTCTCAAAGGAAGACACAATTCGGAACAGCACCCAGCGCAGCAGCCGCGGCCGGGGGAACAGGTTGCAGCGTGGTCCAGCCTAGTTGGAGCCAAGTGTCCAACTCCTTCCTCCCGACTCCATCTTCAGCATCCTGCGGGAGCCCGGCCGCCCATCTGCCGGCTCGCTGGGGCAGCGGGCGGGGGCGGAG
The DNA here is from genome assembly GCA_013397775.1 of Eulacestoma nigropectus. Classification (NCBI taxonomy): domain Eukaryota; kingdom Metazoa; phylum Chordata; class Aves; order Passeriformes; genus Eulacestoma; species Eulacestoma nigropectus. Next base: position 145,086 of record VZTE01003399.1, read on the forward strand.
GGCTGAGCCCCCGGGCAGGCACCTGCGGCGGCAGGGATGCCCAGCCCTTCGCTGCCAGGGCAGGAGCACGCGAGGCGACGTCGGCTTCCCGCAGGAGCCGGGCCACAAAATTAAAGGCTGCCGCGCCTCTGCAGCTCGGGGACAGCTCGCTTTAATGAAGTCAGTGGCAACACAGGCGCACACAGGCGCGCACACACGCGCAACACGCCCGGCTCGCTCCCTCGCTCCATCCAGTGCGTTCTTTTGGCAAGCACGGGAGCTGCCGCAAAGGAAAATCAGAGGCGAGGGGTGGGTCTGAAGGGAACAAAGGCAACGGAGGAGCCCCCACCCCTCCAGAAGCACACACACCCCCCGCCCTGGCTGCAGAGGGCTTTCCAGCACACGGGTGCTCCTAGGTGAGTGGCTAAATTGGGGAGCAAGGTGGGGGGGCTCCCCTCCCTGCATCCCCCCCACCCCACCTCAGCCCGCACCGAGCATCTCTCTCTGGCCACACGCATCATCGTCCCCCCATCCCTGGGACACTTCGAGGCTCCCAGCTCCCCGCCGGAGCCGCCCGATGCCAGCGGGTGCCCGGGGAGAGCCCTCCTGCTCCCTCGCATACAGATGAGCCTCCACACCTCGGTCTCTTCCTTTTGACACACGATGTTGTCTGGGAGAAACAGCGGCTCGTCCAAGAGGTGTAAACAACCCGGGCTGGATGTGTCCCTGCAGCAGCTTCCAGGGGGGGTGTCTCTGACCCTGCTCCCCCCCCAGGCACCCCACCAAGGGCAGGGGACTGGGGACACTGCTGATGCTACGGCAATGCGTGTGCCAAGGTCGCCCACCCAGTGACGCCCAGGGTCCCCTGGACTGGGCTGTGCCCCGGTGGGGGGGCTGCCGGCCCACCCACCCACCTTTGGGGAACCCACCCTGCCCTCCTGGCACACACAGGGTACCCCCAGACCCCCAGGGGTGTCCCCAAGTCCTCTGTAGCCAGCAGGCAGGGCAGGGCACAGCACGCAGCACACCCTGTGAGCCGTTCACACCCAGGGTCCCCCACTCCTCCCACTGGACCCTGAGGCCACAGAGTTCCCCAGAGCCTGTGACACTCGCTGCCTGCCTTTCCCACAAGCAGACCACCCACGGCTCCAGCCAGCAGCACAAGTCACCCTGCGTCCCTGTCATGCTCTTCCCTTGTCCACCCCACCAACAAGCTGCTCTGCAAACACGGCGGCTGCCGCCCTGTCCCTCACACCTGCTGTGGGGCAGCCAGGAAGGCTTGAGGCATTCAAATTTTAAAAAAAAACAAACCAAAACAATGAAACAAAAAAACCTACAAGCTCTTAATAACATAAATCATTAACTCGTTTGGGCCAGGGCTTCTCCCTCGGTGCAGCCTGGCCACACCTGACCAGGGACTTCCCCACTCCACAGGCACTACAGTGGCTGAAGGGCCACAGGGCTCATTTTTTGGCCCAGGCTCTCATGGGTGCGTTGCCAGGAGCCCTTGGGCTGGCTGGGTGAGGAAGAGGAAGGACCAGGTCCTCCTCAGCAAGATAACAGAGGAGTGTTTGCAAAAAGCGTTGTAGGATCGTTGCCCCAACCTCAGCCAGGCACCGAGAGCCCACCAGCTCTCCATGACACCCACCCTTCCTAATTCTCACCTTCCAATCATCTTTATAACCTAAGTGGGTTACCTGGGGGGTTTTCAACAAGTCCCCAGCTGCCTTACTACCACCCTGCAGCATAGAGCAGAGCAGGGGTGCACAGATCCCTCCCAAAACACTTCCCAGGCCACCAGCCAGCCAGAGTGACCCCAGGTTTTCATTCCATTAACAGGCAAGGAGGTGGCCACAGCAGCTACCAACTAATTACAGTCCCTTCGATTCAGCCCAGGCAAGACACTGCCCTAAACAAATCAATTATTATTTGTGGCTCACCCCACCTCCTCCTCCTCCCCACCACCAACGCAGCAGCAGCAGCGATGCCGCTCTTCCCACCTTTCAGCCCTTTAAGCCACTGTTAATTAAGCCCGAGGCTGGGCCGATTGCCAGGAGCAGATCCTCAGCCTCGCAGAGCTCCTGCTTCTGCTCCCCCCAGCCCTCTCCCATTCTTGCCTGCACAGCAAGGCCCCACCCAGCCAAAATGTTCAGGCCCTGTGTGGTACCCGGAGCACGAGGAGGATGGGGAAGGCTGGGCCCTGCACTGCCCCTGCATCCCCTGCCTGGCTCAGAACAAGGGGCTGAGGGGGAGGAAGGCAACCTTCCTCCTCCATTCCCTCAAAGCAGGGATGCACCCCTTATCTGGACACTTCTGCTGGGGCACCGGGCTGTCCCCTGAACCCGGAGTTTGCTCTTGCCTCTACTCTATGTTCGCTGCTGCAGAGCAGAGCGCAGGATGACCCCGCTGGGAGCCTCTCTCCTGCTCAGATGGTGCTAAAGGATGAGATATTTATGAGAAAGCAGCTCCTTAAGAGAAGATTGAGAGCCAAAAGGAAAAAAAGTCTCTGGCTATGCCAAGAGATGCAGGCTCTGTTTCCCAGGATGTTTATTGCCGTTCTCATCTTGACCCTCACCCAGCACGCTGGGATCTGTGAGTCAGGGAGAAGTGTGGCTGATGCCCACATGATTCAACACGGCACAGGGATTCAGAGCCAGCTCTGTGGGGCTGTTTGAGTTTTCGTGAATGGAGGAAACGCGAGAAGACAGGGAACAGCGGGTGCCAGGACAGGAAGGCGCTCAGGATGCACTTGGTTTTGCAGAGACAGGCTAACACTCCTCCGGTCTCGAGCACAACTCTGAGGAGGAGCAGCTGAGGGAGCTGGGGGGGGCTCAGCCTGGAGAAAAGGAGGCCCGGGGGAGATCTTATTGCTCCTGAAAGGAGGCTGTAGCAAGGTGAGGGTTGGTCTCTTCTGTTAGGCAACAAGTGACGGGACAAGAGGAAACAGCTTCAAGACACACCAATGTTCAGACTGGGTATTGAGAAAGGCTCCTTCTCCAGAAGCTTTGTTAAGCCCTGGCACAGGCAGCCCAGGGCAGTGGTGGAGTCACCATCCCTGGAGGGATTTGAAAGATGTGTGGATGTGGCACTTGGGTACATGGTTGAGTGGTGGCCTTGGCAGCGCTGGGTTAATGGACTCGATGAGTTTAGAGGCCTTTTCCAACCTCAATGATTCCACGATTCCATGGTTCTCACACCAATATTGCCGTTCAAGTCCCCTCCTTGCTCTTCGCCCACCTCTCCCAGCCACGCCACCACCCCTGCACGGCAGGACACCACCGGAGACACGGGGCTGTCCCCTCCCGGCTGATCCCGAGCCCCTCTGCCACGTCCCCCCAGCCTCCCCCCGCACCGCGGGGCCGCTGCCGCCGCTCCGGCATTGCCATCTAGTGGCAGCTGTCCCCTCCCTGCGCCCCCCCAGCCTCAGACAGCAGCCCGGGCCTCGGCTGGGCTCCCCCCGGCTGGCCCCTTCCCGCGGGATGCTTGCATCAGATGCAAACCCCCCCGCAGTTCCCGCATCCCTTCGCGCCGCCACCGGAGCAGCCTCCGGCTCAGCCCGGGCACCCGGAAACCTCCAATCTGGGCATTGCCGGGTACAGGCACCAAAAAAACCCGGGAAACAGTGTTAAAAGCATCTTCTGCCAAGCCCCGGGTTGCTCAGAAAGCCAGAGGCTGCTCCTCAGCTTGGAGGGAGCACCAGGCAGGGAACAAGTCCCTGGGGAGAGTTGAGAGCTGGGGTTGTTCAGTCTGGAGAAGAGAAGGTTCCAGGGAGAATTTAGAGCCCCTTCCTGTGCCTAAAAGGGCTTCAAGAGAGCTGGAGAGAGACTTGGGACAAGGGCCTGGAGCGACAGGACAAGGGGAAATGGTTTCAAGCTGACAGAGGGCAGAGTGAAATGGGATATTAGGAGGAAATTCTTGCTTCTGAGGGTGGGAGACACTGGCACAGGGGGCCCAGAGAAGCTGTGGCTGCCCCGTCCCTGGAAATCTTCAAGGCCAGGTTGGATGGGGCTTGGAGCAACCTGGTGTAGTGGAAGGTGTCCCTGCCCATGGCAGAGGGGTTGGAGCAGATGATCTTTGAGGTGCCTTCAAACCCACACCATTCTATGATTCCAATGCAGCACAGCCAGGGTCTGGAGAGGGACCTTCCATGAGTGATATTCCCAGGAGCTGTGATGGACTGCACTCATCTTAGAAAGTGGCTTTTGGCATCCTGATTTATTTTTTAAATATGGCTATGCTGAGGTGAAAAAATAATAATAAAAAGGATCAAATGAGAATCATTTACAGTGGTGCTCTGGCCAAATTTCGAATTGGAACTGAGTAGCTGTGACTCAGAAGCGTGTTTATAACCATGCAGGAACGCAAGGTTTCTTCCAGGAACAGTTTCATTACCTGCTGGGTTAGAAGGAGGATGTTCTCCCCACCTGCACTGGAAGAGTCCTGCTGAGCCGAGCACCCTGCAGCAGCAGGGAGACAGAATCCCTGGGCTGGAACCGTTCACCCAGGGATGCAGGTGGACGAGGTCCGAGCAGCTCCAGGATGGCACCTCTGGACGGGGGCACCACACCAGCCTCTGCCTGATGCTCATCTGTGCAGATGTTGGCAGCTGTGGCCCCGGCCGGGACAGCCCTGATGGCATTTCTGGTGCCAACAAAGCCCTGCAGAGGCTCGGCACCACCTCGCAGCAAGGCAGCTCCCACCCAGACCAGGGCAAGTGTTTCCTCTCTGCCATCTGCTCCCACTTTTTTCCAACAACCTTTCCAGGACGCGCCTTCCCCAGCACTGACAGAGATGGGCCCCATCACCCTCACAACCGCCAGGACACGTTCCCAACACCAACCCAGAGGTGGAATTCGCAAGGTCAGCGCTGGGATTTATCCACTGAGGGTTTAGAGGGCTGGAAGAGAAGTGAGAGCCAGAAAATCTCACACCAGGCTGTAAATTCTGCCTCCAGATTTAAGCCGCTGCCGCCACTCCCCTACGGCCCCTGGGCTGCAGCAGCCACCCCAAGTGTCACACAGCAGCTGTGGCAGGAGAACCCGGATGTGTGAGGCTGGCAGTGGAATTAGCTGCACAGTGCCATAAAACATCCCTTCGTTCACAGCATTGCTGCTTTAATTGCCAAGACCCACGAGCCCAACAGCCAGCCTTGGCATCTTCAAAATCAATAGGAAACAATCTTGTAAAGCTCTCTTTTGCTGGGATGAGGGAATAATCCTCTCGAAAAGGAGACTTTTGTGGTTGTATCTCCACCCAGACAGGCTTTTACAGGTGGTGGAGATACAGAAGCAGTGCCAGAGCAGCTCTTCCCCCTGCAGCCCCTTCCCAAGACCCCAGCCGCAGCACACCTTGCATTCCCACCCTAGGGATCCTTTTTCCTAACCTCCCTACAAGTGTCTGCCTAAAACAATCCAGCCCAGAGCATCTCTGGTCCCACTTCTTAGAATGCCTGCCAGTTCTCAGCTGCCAAGAAAAACACAACACAACACAAACCTGAAGCAAAACACCACACAAACATGAGTGTAGCAGGTCCCACTCAAGGTTCCCAAACCCACAACATCATCGCATCACAACCCATCGGGGCCCACCAGCCCCCAGCTACCCTGGGGGTGAAAAGCCAGGGCTGATCAGCCACGGCTGTTTAGGGAGCATCCATCCCTTTCCCTCCTCCCCGACGTGCAGATGCTCCACAGTGATCTGTGGTGGCATCTTTCTGTGCTAGCAAAGGGGGGACACATTAATGGTGTCACCATTAATGGTGTGGGGCGGGATGTGAGAACAGGGATCAGGAGCTGTGTATAATCTGCTTCTTATGATTGCCCAAGGGTTCTGTCAGCACAGAGCGCAGCCAAGCACCAGGTCCTGCTCAGGTGGCTGAGACTAAACTCCTCACACAGCTCTTGAAGCCACCAAAAGTGCCCAAGGACACCACAGACCCTTCAAGTTGGATGTGGCCCCACACTGCATTGCTGTGGGACTGGAGCAGCTCATGCATCAGAGCTACTGATAAGGCAGAATGTTGTTGCATCTTGAATTAAAGGTGGATTTAGCAACCAAATCGTGGAATCACAGAATGGATTGGGTTGGGAAGGGCCTTTAAAGGCCATCTCGTCCAGTTCCCCTGCCATGAGCAGGGGCATCTTCAACTAGCCCAGGTCACTCAGAGCCGAGTCCAACGTGGCCTTGGAATGACAGCAGGCTGGGAGAAGCTCGCAGGACAGCAAAGGAACCTCCAGTCCTGGGCACTTACAGGGACACAGTAAGGATGTGCATCCAGTCCCACGAAACTCACAGGAGTTGATTTTGGTGCTCAGCCCTGCTCTGTCACTGTGAAGCTCAGTGCTTGCACTAACCCACCTGCACAGGCTGCTCAGGACTTCGTACTCCCCAGAAACATCCCACCAAAACCAAGAGCCACCTCTGTGGGCGCATTTCAATACCCAAACCAGCACAGGGAGGTTGCTGATGCCTCAAGCAGAGGCAGGTGAGACCCCATCATCCCCAAACCGCTGAGAAAAGGGACAGCACTGCTTTGCCCCGGTGCTGGCTGCAGAGATGCTTCCCCCAGCCTGACACTGCCTGCTCTCCCCTTTCCTACCTAAACACCCCACTCCAAGTGTTCCTGGCAACACAATGCTCCTTGGGCTGACTCTGCCTTAGCCAGGAGGCTTTGTGGCTCAGCTGAAGGGCCCTGGAATAATCACCCATTAATAAATTGCCTGGAGTGCCCTGCTGCCTTGTTTAGCTTTGCAAGCCAGGCTCCAATTAGCATTTGCAGTCGTGTCCTGGCTGCTCTGGGCAGGCGTGCAGCAATCCCACCTCTCAGGGAACAGCTATCCACCCTCCCCTGCTTTGCCATCACATTGAAGTGAATTTCCATCCCTGCTTCCAACCCCCAAATCCCTCTACACAGCCTCTCTCCTCAGCCAAAAGCTGTGGAGCATCCCAGCCTCTCACTAAGCGAGCTGGCATGAGGCGAGATCACACCTCTCCATCCTCCTCCATCTCAGACAGGTCCAGCTTTGGGCAAGGCACTTCTCAGAGGCACTTGAGAAGATCCAGTGGGGGGAAAACAGGGATGTTTGAGAATGACCCTGCCCAAAACATTGGGACTGAGCAGCATGGATAAAGGGAGACCAAGGAGAGGAGGAAGGGACAGAGCAGAGACCCAGGAGGATATTCCCCTTCTTGCCTCCAAAGACGTGCAAGAGCCAGACACCGAGCTGCCAAACTTTACATGTGTGTGGGAACAAGCTCAGGAAAGACATCCCCAGAGCCATCCAGACAGCCAACAGGAAAAAACTTATTTCTAGCCTGTCAAAGGTTGGAGAGGGATTTCTAAAAGCATTTTTTCAATCGCTGCATTACCCAAAGCAAAAGAAATCCCCCAGCATCCTCATGACCCCTCTGGCTCAGCAGTGTTAGCTCCTGCCAAAGCCAGCAGGAGATTTTCTTCTCCCTTGGATCTCCTCTTCACCCCTCCAAGAGGCAGCTCTGTGCCTGAGGACCATCCTGTGCTTTCTGTGATCCTCTGCCCACCCTGCAAGGCTCAAGTTGGATAAACACAACAAAACACCCACTGCCGGGGGGTGGGATGACAGAGGAGCCTCCTTCCTTCCTTCAGGCTGCAAATACCCTCCGCAAGAAAAAGAAAGCTGGACCAGAAATCCACCAGCTCCGTCTCCAACCTAATGAAGTCAAACTCACAGGCTCAGCTTTCTCCAAAGCCGCTCTGCTAGCAAACAGAGTGGCGTTGAAAAAGCTACGTTGTCAGGACAAGCGCCAGGAGAAGACGGAGCTGTTGAAAAATTTTTCCAGCAGGTCTGAACTTGCACTGAGCAGCTGATGCTCAAGACAGCCAGAGAAGCCCCATCCCTGGCGGGCAGCCAGGAAGGAGATACTGCTTCCCTCTTCCAAACCTGTGAAAGAGAAAAGGCCAAAGAGCAAAACCTCTCTCTGAGAGCTACTCAGTGCTGGGAGGTGTGAAAAACGTCCCCCTTGCTCTAGCAACAGGCAGGCATCGGCTCAGCAGCCTCCATGAAGGCAAACACCCTCAGCAGCCAAGGCTGAGCACGGCTCCTGAGATTCCTCAATGGGGAAAAGTTCATTGAAGAATTTTTAGGCTTAATTCCACCCGAGGAAACGCACGGAAAAGGCAGTTACAGCATATCAGGTGCTGCCTCACGAGCTGGGGGGGTGGGGCGGAGGCAAGTGACCCCGTGAAGCTCCTTGGATGACAAATAAAAGAGTTGGGATTTGCAGCAGAGCTCATGGAGATGACGCAGGTCTCATCACAGCATCACCCACCACAGGGGCGTGTTCCAAGCTTGCAGGAAAGCTGCTCCCCACCAAACAAGCTGGCATCGTCCAGGAAAGATGAGACAGCACCAGCTCTTTCATGTGTGTTTTGGGAAGGATGGTGTCCTGCAGTAATCACGCATGGGCAAACTCTGCACTCCTTCAGGTGCAAAGTCAAAGACAAAATCCCGTTTATTGCGCAGTGTGATTCCCTAAATACCCCCACAGAACAGGATAGAACATCATGTAAACAGGAAAGATGTTTCACCACAGTGTCTCCCCATCACCTGGAGCAATACACAGACATTGCCTATTATGGGAACAGGTAAACAATACCCTATAAGGTCACAAACTACAATCTTCACTTCTCACAGCTCCAGCTTTGTCCACAAGCCACAAACCTCTCTCCGCCCATCCCCGGTGACCTGGATACAGTCCCAGGGTCACCTCCAGGCCCAGGAAAGAGGCTGTCTGTCCGGCCTTCGGGCTCATCTCTCTGTCACCACATAGTGTAACCCAACAGTGTGCCACTGATCTCCTTCCCCATGGCTGGGATAAGCACCACAATATTTTCCCCAGGTAAAAAGCAAGAGCCTTGCTGGAGTGTGTAGCACCAGCCCAAAACCAGCCAAGCAACAGAAACAGAGACATGTTTTGGGTGACCCACACACCCACAACCCTGGGCTGGAGGATCAGAGCCGCCTTTCCCACTGAGCGCACAAGAGGTAAGTGGAGACAAGCAGAGCACCTCTGCTCCCCGCTTTTCTAGGAAACATCTCAATATTCCAAAGGCCTCTCTGCGAAACCACGAGTCCCATTTTGAAAGCTGCTTTAGTACAACTTCAGGGACCTTCCTGAGGTTTTACAGAATCATGGAATGGTTTGTGTTGCAAGGAACCTTAAAGATTGTCTTGTTCCAACCCCCGGCCATGGTCAGGGGCACCTTCCACCAGACCAGGTTGCTCCATGCCCCATCCAGCCTGGCTTTGGACACTTTCAGGGATGGGACATCCACAACTTCTCTGAGCAACCTGTGCCAGGGCCTCCCCACCCTCAGTTGAGAAAATGCCATTTTGGGAGTGCACAGTGAGACATCCTCTATATTTTAAAACGCAAAACATTGAGTTAAATGAAAAAAAAGTGATTGTCTGATCAAACTAGATAGCTCTGAGGTCCCTGGACTGACTTATTATGCTGTCATCCCTGAAATACAAACTGTGTGAGGGGCAAGGCAGGTACTGCACCTTAGAAACTGAGTGTAGTGAATAACATTAACCCTGCGAACTGGAGAGGCTGGAAAGCACCTCTGCCACAAACACCTCCCAGCCAGCAGACAGCCCCCCATCTGAGTCACACAGGGACAGCTGGGGGCTGCCTGGGAGAGGGGAGGAGGTTGAATTAATCCAGGGGAGGGAAAGGACGAGGGTGCCAATGAGCAGGGAGCATTAGAAGTTTCAGCACCTGTGGGCTGCACCGAATCTCGCTCGCCAGCGCAGGGAGATGCTAAAAACCAGAGACTGCTGAAGCAGAGGGCTGTGCTGCCATCCAGAGGGACTTCAGCAGCCCGGAGGAACAGCAGAGGAGCAGCATGGAGTACAGCTCCACGGGAAACACCAAGCCCTGCATTTGGGGAAGAACGACCCCATCCACGCTGGCTGGGAAGGGGCTGCGCAGGGAGAGACCTGAGGGACCTGGTGGCCACCAAGCTGGCCCTGAGCCAGCACTGTGCTCTGAAAAACAGTGGGCCAGCAGCCCCCCAGGGTGTGTTAGGCAAAGCCAGTGGGTCGAGAAGGTGGCCTGTCCCCTTCATGTAGCCCTGGTGACACATCCAGAGTGCTGTGCCCTGCAGGACAGGAGACATGGGCTTACTGGAGCAACTCCAGCAAGGTGACTAAAGGACAGGAGCCGGAAGAGCTGGGGCTGCTCAGCCTGGCTGGAACAGGCTCAAAGAGGATCTGATCAATGCACAGAATACTTGACAGTGGGGGAAGAGGCAGAGCCAGGCTCCTCCCTGCAGCACCCAGAGACTAGACTAGAGGCAACAGGCACAAACTGCAATAAAACGGGCTCTGCCTGTACATAGGAATAAACTTCTTCACTGTGAGGGGAGCTAAACACTTGGGACAAACTGCCCAGAGAGGCTGTGGACTCTCCATATTTGGAGATACTCAAAACCCACCTGGACATGCTACTGGGAGAAACTCGGAGGACTGTAGAGCCTGCTCCAGGTGACCCTGCTCGAGGTTCTTGGCCACTTCACTCCCTCCCAGTAATTCTGTGTTGCTGAGCCATGGCCAGCCCCAGGCTAAGGGGGAAGCTCCTTCCAAAGGCTGGTTCCTGGAAAGCGTGGACCATGGTTTGAACACTGCTCCAAGGCGTGCTAACAAAGCTTCCTCACACCTGAGATTCCAGTGAGGGAAGCAGGAGCTGCCAGGATGCAGTGGCAAAACACAAAGCAGCAGCTCCCGAGCGGAGGCATCTGCTGGGAACCTCCTTATCCTTCTGTGCTCAGCTCCCAAGGAGCTCCCTGGAAGCCCTTCTGAGCCTGCACTGGCTCAGCCACGCAGGAAGGCTCGGACTGTCCCCGAGTGCCCACCCCTCTGGCAGCCCTCGGGAGGCTTTGCAGTCACTGGAATTAACTCAGATGGGGAATTCCTGCAGGCTGTGCCAGAAACCCAGACTTTGAGGAAATTCAGTGAAGGATGCTGCTATTTCCATGCCGTTGCCAGGATATTCAGTGGCACTCGAGTTCATCCCAGGTCAAAAAACAAACTCCTCCCCAGGATGCAAACCTTGATCTGCACTAAAGGGAAGCAGGGAGAGCACAGGAGGTGCAGGGCAGATACCTCAGGGAGAGATGTTTCTCTGCTGCTCAGGGCAAGGTGCCATGGCAAAAGCCGTATTTCAGTGTCCCCACTGCCACGTTTAACACATCCACAGTCCTTTTCACCACCTGCATTGCTCCTCATGCAGGGTAAAACATGAGCACGGAGAGCCACGTTAACAAAGAGACGCTCGTTAGGCTCAGAGAATTGCTTTGCAGGGCGTTGTAGAAGACTTGAAAACATGGGTGGATCTACAGGAAGGATCCTCCCAGGTACATAATTCCCAGCATCACCTGCCACCGAGATCTCAGGGCTTTCACCTGCAGAGCCCCCAGAGCTCCTGCCAGCTGCCTCAGATGCCCCAACCCTATTTCCCAGCCCTCCCAACCCCCTGGGCTCATGGCAACAGGCGTCTGAAGAGGAGCCCATGGTGGAGAAAGACAGGGCTAAGCTGCCTCTGACAGCAAGTGGCACTGCAGAGGTGCCAAGAGCCCTTCTCCAGCCCCTCAGTGCAGCAGGGCAGCACCAAGGAGCCCCCACGGAGCACCCTCAGGTGGGAGCAGGGCCGCTGCTCAGAGCACGGCAGCTGCACCCCCTGCATCCAGCGCCTCTCCCAGGCCTGTGCTGCAGAGCTGCCAGCACCAGTGACGGTGACCCAGAGCCACCCTGGGGCTGGTCCCTTCCCCGCAGAGCCACGGAGGGGCAGGGTGGAGGGGCTGCTTCAGCTGCCTGAGCAGCCGCAGCCCGGGGGCATTTCCCAGGCGAGAGGCAGTGCCAGCCCGTGTGTGCTCCCGGCCTCTCCACCGCTGCAGCCCGTCAGACCCAGACGGTGCTGGGGATTATGCTGGAGGCAGCGACGGAGCTGGCAGCCCAGCACACACCAAGGGGGCCCTTTGTCTCATTCAGCACCAGCAAAAAAAATTTTTAAAAAAAGGATTTAAGGGGGAAAAAATCCAGCTTAATTTCTAATCTGGGATGCAGAGTGTGCACATAACCAGACAGAGGCTGCCAAGTCGTAAAAAGCTGCCGAGATCTGTGAGCAACACCCTGCGCGTTTGCAGCCTGTTCTGTTCTCTCCCCGCTCCCCAGCGAACCGCGGAGGCAGAGCTGCGGGAACGCTCCAGCCCCAGGCCCGAGCCAGCCAGCAGCGCAAAGCTCCCCGGACCGCGGAGCTCGCGAATTCATAGCGCCAGAGACGTGAACTGAGATGCTCCAAGGCAGGACGTCGCTTTTAATTCCCTTATCCCTCGGGGCCGCTGTGCTGTGGGGGGAGTGCCTCGCTTCCCACGGACACGGAAAGCCTCCACCCGTCACTCAGGTGCTCAAAGGCTGAGTTACAGCATCCCACCTTCACACTGCGCCACGACTCTGCTGCTTTCCCTCCTGTCTCCTCCATTCCCTGCCCAACACCTGCCTGGAATCAGGATTTTCCATGCATCCTGGCTGTAAATATCGCTCCAAAATGAGGGCACAGCTTGCATTCCCCAGATTGCACAAGCTAAGCTTAACAAATCCCCAAGCACCCGTGGATTTCGGCCATGCAAAGCAGGGTTGGGTCTGGTGCGCCTCAAATTCAGCCTGAAGCTTTTCTGGGATGTGCTTCCTGTGCGGCTGTGCCTGTCCTTACCATCAGCTAAGGAAGCAGCTGCTCATCCTGGAGAAGCCACAGGAGGTTCCCCGTTTGCTTATTTTGACGAGGAGCTTTTCTTTTGAGCTGTCTCTAAGCTCGACATTATCCAAAGGATGCTGCCAGGCATCCAGAGCAAAGGCAGCAGTGATTCAGCCTCGGAGCACAGCAGATCTCTCCACGCACCTCCATCCCTGAGCCCAGGTGTGAACACAGGGATGGAGGGCAGGGAATCCGGCTGGGACTCTAGAAAACGGGGTTTGGTGTCTGCCCTGGGCTGAAGTCCCTCAGACAAGAACAAACTGGGCTGGTACATTCATTTTTCACCATAGAGTTAATCCTCCCACAGAGCCACTGCCCCACAGGCACTTCCTGTTTTCTGTTCTCTGCCTCAGTTTCCTCTTGAAAAAAAAAACAAACAAAACAAAACAAAAAAAAA
>VZTE01003399.1:158303-174955 GCA_013397775.1 Eulacestoma nigropectus
AAAAAAAAACAACAGGGAAAAGAGCATTTTACTCTTCCTATTCTTATTCTACTTTTGGGATTGTTTCACTGGCAAAGGCAGCAGAGGGGGAGGTTTAGTGAGGGACAGACCTGCTGACACAGGTGAGCACAAACAAAAAGCCTTTCTTCACTACCCTCAGAGCAACCCAGATCGAGAGCAGCCAAACACCACCTGGCCACACTCCAGGAATGCCACATCTGCAAAGCCAAAGCTGCTCCAGGGGGGCAGGGGTCTCATGCAGCAGGAGAGAGGCACATGCAGCATCTCTCCCTGCGCCCGCCACCCCACAGACCACCCAGCCACAGCTGGCAGACAGGAGCACAAGGGGAGCTCCTGCAGCTACTCAGACATTTTCCACCTTTCCCATGTCCTATTTAATGCCCACCACTGCTGCCTTAGGTTCTAGCTTTTATCTTTTTAAATCCTGTACTGCCTCGTGTGCAACTCTGAAGTTTCTTGTAGCCTGTTTAGTTGCTGCTCTCTTATGCCAGACAGACATAACAAAGCCTCTCTGAGCTTGTTGTTCAAGGACACTCAGGCTGTCCTAGGCCCAAAAGGTGTAAACCAGGGCCTCTGGAGAGGTGGAGAAATTGAAGAAATTCCATCATTAGCTCAAGTTTGAATTGGTGAATTTATGCTGATCTGCAAATGAACCAAACCTATAAAAATGTGAAGAACTCGTGACTCGGGGTCCAGCTTGGGGTCCATCTTTGATGTGGCCTGTAGCTCCCCAGGGTGCACCTTTGAAGGCCTTTCAAATAAATATCCACCTTTATTCCCTTACTCCTGTCTAGTCTCTGTTTCTAGGTAGCCTCTCAAGGCATCAGGGTTACTGGCTCTGCACACCTACCTACGCTTCAGCAAAACTTTGGGGGAGAACCCCAGGAGGATAGAATGGTTTGGATTGGAAGGAACCTTAAAGCTCCTCTTGTTTCATGGGCAGGGACACCTTCTACTATCCCAGGTTGCCCCAAGCCCCGTCCAGCCTGGCCTTGAACATTTCCAGGGATCCAAGGGCAGCCACAGTTTCTCTGGGCACCCTGTGCCAGGGCCTCACCACCCTCATGGTCAAGAATTCTTAACCTTAAACCCACCCACTTTCAGTTTTAAGTCATCCTCTCATCCTGATGTTTGAGTCTGATGTTAAAGCAGGAACCTCTGGCATGTGGTTTTTGCAGGCTGATGGGGTATCAGGGCACGTAAGTCTGGGAAAGGAACAGATCAAGCCCCTTGATGCTCACTAACTTCCCAGGAAGGGGCCGGGCAGGGACAGGGAGTGGGGGTCTCTGGTCTTCTGGTCCTTAGGTCTGCAAAGCCCAAGGGCCAGAGCCTGTTGTTCCCACAGCATCAGAGGCTTCCTAGAAAACCATCATAAAGTGGGATGAAATGACAAACCCAAGCACCCGCGAGCTGGGAAATGCAAAGACAGGACCCTACCAGCCTGGGGAAACGTCCCATTAAACCACATCGGGATGGCAGCACCCGGCATTGCTGCCTGAGCATTCCCACTGCCTTAAAGACAGAAATACTGGGCTTTGTGTTTGAGTCACTGCTGGATGGAGCAGCTGAGGGCAGCCAGAGGGGCACCACCCGCCCCCGGGAGTGGGAAGAGCTCCAGCTCCATGTCCCCGCCACCAAGCAGAGCTGTGGAGGTGCAGGCCGTTAATTAGCGAGCAGCGCCCGACAATTAACGAGGCCACCCCTCTGCTTCCTGCCCCGCCATGATTTATTCATCTGGCATCCCCAGCGGGCTGCAAAAGATAACAAGGCACCGAGCGAGCCCATATGGCAATCTATTTTCCCTGCAAAGCTGCTTGAGCCACCGGCCAGGAGGTTCCCCAGGCACAAAGGGATGAGCACAGAGCCGAGAGGGCAGGGAGAGCCCGCCTCAGCATCGGGCTGCTCTCCAAAAAAAGCAGGAGCAGCCTCAGCGTTATCACAAGCGGTTTTATCATGGAAACCATCCCAAAGAAACCCCACCAGCTTCACATGAGCGGAGCGCTGACCTAGATCTTGCCAAAGCAACGTGCCACATCTAATTAATACGGGGGCTCCCATCTCCTTTGGGTGTTTTATTGAACATTATTTCCCAAATCAAGTTCTGGAGGCAGGGAACTGCTCCAGATCAGTGATACTGGAGCAGGATGTGCTGCAGCAGCTTATCCCAGGCAATCCTGCTGAGCAGACACAGGGAGGAGAAGCTTGTCATTTAAATGTGGGGCTGAGGCACACGGCGGCAGCCCTGGCACACAGCGAGTGTGGGGGGAGAGAGACTAACCCAGGACCTAACCCAGGACCTGGAGCTGGGCTTTTCTCACAGCACCGAGGCAAATGACAAGAATAAGTTAATTAAAGGGAAATGAAAAATAAAACCAGTGGGTTCTAGCTCTGCCAAGCACCTCTGTTTTCTCAGGTTTGTTAATGTTTGTTAATGTCAGCTTGCTCTGATTCAGGAGGACACTTTTTAGAACTAAACACAAATCATAGAATTTAGAGGTTGGAAAAGACCTCTAAAATCATCAAGTCCAACTGTAAAATCAGCACTGCCAAGTCCCACAAAAAATGGCCCCAACCACCACATCTACAGATAATCCCCTCACAGCGGGGTCAAGCCACAGCAAAAGCAGAAAGGCAACAGCCCCAAACGCATCTAAATACCAAGATACAGCCAAGGGAAACTGCCTTGAGGGCTTCCAAAACAGAGAGCTTCCAACTTTCCTCTCCACGCCGTTTTCCTCTACCACCCCACAATTTGGGGATGCCCCATTCCTGTGGGATGCCACCCTCCAGCTCAGAGCCAAGCAGCCCAACCCTGCAGCGCCAGGAGATGGAGCACAGCCGGCGTGGGCTGCTCCACAGGGGTCACATCGCCAGCGTGACACCGCCAGTCCCCCCCAGCAGCCCCACAGAGGACAGGGAAGGCTCCCGGTCCCCCCAGCTTGCCCACCTGGGCCGGGGGCTCTCCGGTACTTACTCCCACTCCTTCCTCCGCGCCTGGGGCGTGCTCTGCATCTTGTGTGCCTCGTGCGCCTTGATAATGTCCCTCTGCTCGATGAGCCCTCCCCGCCGGCGCTTGATCACGTCCGGGCTCACGGGCACCAGCTGGCCCAGCCCCAGGTCCAGGGCGCTGCCGGCGTCCGCGTCGGCATCCCGGGAGCGCGAATCGCAGAGGGCGTCGAAGGAGGCGGCGCGGGACACCAGGGCCTGGGCCAGGCTCTCGGGCTCCAGCAGGTTGCAGGACTGGGTGCTCTGCATCAGGCCCAGCCGGTGCTGGCGCCACGTCTCCTCCTCGGGCAGGGCCAGGATGCAGCGGGACGAGGCAGCGTCCAGCTCAGCCCCCCTGCCCGGCGCCGGGGCGCCCATGGAGCACGTCCCGAATCCCAGCATCGCTGCTGCTGCGGTGGCTCATCACTCTGGAGGGGAACAAGACAGAGCGAGGCTCAGGGGTTTGCTCTGTTTGCCCCGCGATTCCCTCCCTTCCCCTCACATCAACCAAAAGTCCTGTTTCTCCTTGGTTTGTTGGGCTGGACCCTCTCACACCAGGACGCACATCTCTGGATCCCCAAGGTTAGGGCAAGGGGTAGCACCTCCCGCCTTCCTCATCCTTCCCAGTTTGGGCATCCCTGAACCTCTTGAACCTGCAGCTCCCCGACCCCGTAGCCAGCCCTCCCTGGAGCAGCACAGCAGGAGGAGATCAGAAAAGAGGAGATTTGGGACACCTGGATCAAACCATCCCGGGCTCCTTCCACTTGGTTGGTTTTTCTCTGTGGGGCAGCCCTGGCTGGAGCATCCAGATGCCCCTCCAGCCCCACACAGCCAGGCAGCCCCAGAGCCAGGCAGCACTTCAGGAGGCTGGATGGGGAAATACCAGCGTGGCTTTGAGTGGGGAGCTGCCCATGGAAGCCAAAGGCACGGGAACAGTGCTGGGAACACCACACCGAGCACTGCTCCTTGGCCAGGCAAAGTCGGTGATGCCCCACAGACAGGAGATGCTCGTGTCCAAGACTACACCCAATGGTGAAATGGCCATGGTAAAATGCTTTGTTTTCATATTGGAAAAGCTCTGATCAGCACATTAGTGCTGCAGGAAGGGCTTTGCTTTACCAGCCCCAGAAATTCCCCTTCCAGTGTTCGCCCACAATGAAGGTGAAAAAGGGGGTGAGAGGAAGCATAAGGCAATTACCCCCTTCCTAACTACATCCCTGGTGCAGGAGAAAGCAACCCAGCAGGGAAAAGGAGGATTTAAATGCCCCAGTCATGCAGCAAACTGAGCACATCATCATCTTAACCCCTTCCCACGGCACTGTTTGGAGACACCTCCTGAACAAACGGGGAGGTGACAAGGGAGGTTGGGATAAAGGCTGGGGAACACCTCACCAGAAGCAAAAAAAAAAAAAAAAATAGGGAAAAAAATTAACAGTAACTGAGGGGACGACACGGAGCATGGCCTCCATCCCAGTCAAAATGAGCCTGACATTCCTCACAGGGGGAAGGAATGGAGGGCCCAGGGGAGCATCCCATCTCCTTCAGGCCCATGGTGCTGCCCTGTAAAGAGAAGGCACCCAAAGTCACCCTCAAACTGAAACCAGCCCAGCCCAAGGGATACTCAGCCCTTGGCAAGCTCTCCGGAAAGAAAAAGGCAACTGACAGCGAGAGCCTCAGCAAATTAATTAGCACATTGATAAGACGAGCGTGGCTGCTCCCACTGAAAGCTATAAACGGATCCTTCACTCCACTACTTTGCTTACCCATGCGACTTTTTTTAGGAGCATTAATTACTTTTTCAAGTCAGTTCTGGACACTTTCATCATATCTCATTTTCCCCAACTTCTGCTTTTCCTTTTCATATTGCTCTGCTCGTTTTCAACCCTCCCCTCTTAAAGTTTAACCCCAGGTTTCCTTGGGTTTTGAGGGCTTTTTTTGTTTAGGTTTTGGTTTCTTTCTTCCTGTGGTTAGTGACCTTTTTGTTTTGGTTTGCTTTTTTGTTCAGTTAGGTTTTGTTTAGCTTCTGTTTGTTTTGGTTTTTATGTTTTTTAAACAGCCATTAGCCCCATTCCTTTCCTAGTCATTTCCTTGGCAAGGGCAGGAGGATTTCATGCACACCAAGCGTGAACACTCCAGGTTTCAGCCATGCCTGAGAACAATTAGCCAAGAGCAAACGAGGATAAATCCCAAGGGCAGGTCCAGCATCCACACGGACACTGGCTCTGCTGATACCTCCCAGAGCATCTCCCACTCCAGGGACGCTGGTGACCCCCAGGATCAGAGGCAAGTGGAAAAGCTCAGGCGGAGCCCTCAAACAAAACACTGAGAAAGTTTGAGGAAATAAATAGAAATAATTAGCTCTGCCTCCGCCCAAGCAAACAGGGCTCACGCTGCCAGCAGAACAAGCCACGTTCCCTCTGGAGAAGTGACAGGGAGAGAAGGGAGGATGCCAGAACATTTTGTTAAGGAAAGCTGACGAGGTTTCACGCTAACGAGGGTGCTCGAGGGATGCCACATGCCAGGTACCGAGCATCTGGCACCAGGGCACCAGCCCCTCCTCTGGCCTTTGGACCCCTCCTCACACTGAAAACAAATGCATTATTTTTACCCAAAATCTGAATTAATGGGAAAAACATCACGTTGGCTCATGTAATTTGGCTTCTGCTGTTTAAATGCCAGCCCTGCCTCTGTTGGTGGGAACCAAGAGCTTGGGCTGTGCTGGGAAGAGGCATGGCCAGGGCCAGGACCATGGAGCCAGCCAGCAGCCCTGCCTCCAGCCTGGGTTTTCTTAGTGACACAGAACTTGTGTGTGTGGGCATGGGTTGGAAAAAGCCTTGAAGTTCATCTCGTTCCAACTCCCCCGCCAAAGCCAGGGACACCTTTCCCTGTCCCAGGTTGCTCCAAGCCCCGTCCAGCCTGGCCTTGGACATTTCCAGGGACCCAGGGGCAGCTACAGCTGTTCTGGGCACCGTGTGCCACGGCCTCCCCAGCCTCACAGGGAACAATTCTTTCCTACTACCTAACCTAAACCTACTCTGTCAGTGTGAAGCCACTCCCCTTTGCCCTGTCACTCCAGGCTCTCATGAATAGTTTCTCTAGATCTTTCTTGCAGGCTCCTCTCAGATTTCAGTGCCTCTGAGCCCTTCCAGCTGCAAATCAGCCTTTTCCTGGGAATAAACCCAGGCTGCCACACAGCTCCCTGCTAACAGCTGGGCAGAAGGTGACTTCACACCCCCACTAATGACAACTGGGAGTTAAAAACAGCAAAGGAAAACAGCCCGTCCACCTGTGTGACCCCCCTGTAGTCCCACACGTGGCTTCCCACAGGTGATCCTGGCTGATGCTCGCTGTCCGTGTCTCTGGTGGTGTGACTGGGATGCAGCAGGGACGTGGGACAGCCCCTGCCGTCCCTGCCCCAGGAACAGGGATGTCACTGCCCAGCAATGGACACTGGTCTGTATTTGATACAGGAGACCCAAGGACCCGCTGCACTGTGACACAAAGCAAGCTTTCAATACATTAAAATGAAGCCTCTAGAAGCTCTCACCTCCCAAACTTCATTCTAAAAGCAATAAAGGTCAGGAAATTCACTGTTTGCTCCTGCTGTGGAGAAATCCTCCGGATAAAACCACGGCCACAGGGCACTGAGAGCAGCCAGACTGAATTAGAGAGGGGATATTCAGCTGCAAAAACACTGGCACTTGTGCTTTCACCTGCACAGTCGCTGGGAACAGCGGGGTGCTCCCTGCTCAGCCCAGGGCGCAGCTGAGGACACGGATCACCCAGCTGTGTTGGCACAGCTGGAGGTCACATCATCTAGTGGGGATCTCAGACTGCATCCTTCCATCCATCCCCTCCCACAGGGAATTGCCACGGCCAAACAGGAGCAGAACAGTGAGCAGCTCTGGCCCCTTGGTCTGTACATCAGTGTGGGCTGAAATGGGACACGAGCACCCAAAGGCAGCATCCCACCCCACAAACCACCGAGAACACAAGCCAGGGCAGCATGCCCACCCCACGAACCACTGAGAAGGGGCTTTTCAAGCACCAGAGCACAAGTGATGGAAGGAGAAACACATACGGATCCTCCCTACAGCATCCTCAAGAGACCCAACCCCGTTATCTCAACCCCAGCCACGTGCCACCGCCGAGGAGCGCAGCCCCAGCAGGCAGGAGACCCTGAGATCTCACACCATGCTTCATTTTTTCACCTCTGGCAGCTGATTAACTAATAGAGAGCTGCAGGGAGAAGCAGGTTCCCAGCAGCAGCGCTGCCCTCCGAAGAGGAAATTCCTTTTAGGGGTTTTCTGTGAGCGTGTTTGTGTTAGGATGGCAGCAGTCAAGCCTTTAGCCAAGTCACGATGTATTACCGTAATAACTACACTCGGCACCTGGGTGAGCTCTTTGCTTCCATCATCTGAACAACCTGGACCAAACCCCCGGAGTTAGAGCAAAAGGTTTAATGCTGTGCTGGTCCACAGGGCTGAGCCCCAGGCAGCACAAGGGACCAGCACCACAATGCTGAGCTCCAGCACTGCCACAAGCCCCAGGAGAGCAGGGAGGCAGAGATCCCTTCCCCGAGAGGGCAGGATGGACAAACCCTGGCTGTGGTGTATTCCATGGGCAACAAAGCTGCTGGAGCCCTCCAAACTGGGTGGTTCAGCACCCCAGCAGCCTTCCCTGGGGATTTGGGGGATGATTTTGGCAGCAGCGTCAGAGCAAAAAGCTGTTAAATATATATATGAAAAACATGTATGATACTATATATATATAATATAAATCTATATGAGAGCATCTAGGATGCTGCTCCCAAGCACCTTGGGGACACCCCAAGTCAGGCAAGGATTCTCCACTTCAGGAGCCCACAGGAGATGTCGGCTTGGCTGCTCTCCCTGGGCACTCGCATGCTGAGGTATCTTGGCCTCGTTCCATCCTTCCCGAGGCACAGGGATGCTCCGAACCTGGCCCCTGCAGCCCCTTCTCTCCGGCTCACTGACCTGCTTCTCCCCAGGCCACGGGGCCCACTTGGTTTCCAGGACAATCGAAAGCCTCTCTCCACTGAGCCATGCTTGCCCTGAGCTGCCAGTTACCAGTCCCTGCTCTGAGGGCGAACGGGGAGCTCACGCTGCGTGGAAAAGCAGAACACTGAACCTCCGAGCGCTCACAGGAATTTCAGCGTGGGGCCCTTCCAAACAGAGACAGATGGGCTGCGAGAGCGACTGATTCATCCTCGTGGCCTTTTCCTCTCCTCCACGTGCACCTCCCCTCACAGTGACATGGATGCTGTGGTGGGAGAGCCCTGCCTGGGTCAGCTCTGGGTCCCCTCGGCTGCTCCAGCCCGTCCTGCACCGGGTGCTGGGGCTGTGCAGCACGGCGGCTGTGGGAGCCAGCTGGCCAGGGGGTTATTTTTAGTCGAGCCATTTGATACTGGGGAAAAGTTCGCTGGATTAAACCCCCCTCCCGTAGCCCCCAGCACTGGAGGATTAGCAGTGGCTCTGCTGGGAGGAGCCGCTCCCAGCATCCCTGGGACCCAGCGAGAGCCAGGGCTGCGTTCCAGGCTTGGGAGCTTTATACACCGGTAACAGAGGGACTTAAATGAGGGAAAGAAAGACAGAAAGACAGACAGCCAGAAAGACAGACAGACAGAAAGACAGACAAGAAAGACAGACAGACAGAAAGACAGACAGACAGAAAGACAGACAGACAGAAAGACAGACAGACAGAAAGACAGACAAGAAAGACAGACAAGAAAGACAGACAAGAAAGACAGACAAGAAAGACAGACAAGAAAGACAGACAGAAAGACAGACAGAAAGACAGACAGACAAGAAAGACAGACAAGAAAGACAGACAGAAAGACAGACAAGAAAGACAGACAAGAAAGACAGACAAGAAAGACAGACAAGAAAGACAGACAGAAAGACAGACAGAAAGACAGACAGACAGAAAGACAGACAACGTTTACAGGCAGAGGCTCCTTGCACAGATTCAGTCCCACGCACAGCAAAAGGTGTGGATGAAAGGGTCAGGCCAAGTGTACCAAAATGAGGGAGTCAGGAAGGCAGCATCACGTGTGCCCGTGTGCTGAGGGCAGAGAGACATGGTGGAATCAAAGACCGGCCGCTTGGCTCAGAAAACATTCCTTTCTCATCACCCACTCGTATTTACACACTATTTTTTGGGCCTTTGTGGCACCAAAACAACACAACAAAGACCACTGGAACACCTGCAAAGATCAGACGGAGGAAAGAGCAGAGCTCGGAACACCCAGGAGCTGCTTCAGGCTGGGAGAAGCTTCAGCAGCAGACGTCAGACAACCTCTTGTCTGGGAAACAGCTTTTGTTCTGCCACACCAGGGTTGTCACAGCTGGAGTGACGCTCCGGCAGCAGAGTCCACTCCTCAGGGCTCCCCACCGCTTCTGCTTCCCAGGAAAAGCCGAGCTGAGCCTGGATGGAGCCGCTGCTGCTCCGGCCCCGTCCCAGGCAGGAGGCGTCTCCGAGGCCAGAGAGCCCCCAGCGGGTACGAGGGCTCACCTCGGGTAGCACAGCCCTGAGCACAGGAGCCCTCCTACAGAGCACCACTCCCAGGGGGAGCAGCTTTGGGAATATCAAAACATGAAATCATCTCATCTCTCCTTTAAGAGCAACTGTTAAAAAACACCACTACTATTTATATAAATGCACGTCAAAGAACTCAGCCCTTCTCCAGCACACAGAGCCGGAGACTGCCAGGGAGCAGGACCCCAGGGCTGCTGCAGGCAGCGAACCCCAGCCCCGAGGGTGCTGTCAGAGCAGGGGCAGGCACATCCCTGCTGGGGTGGCAGTGAGAGACAGGGCAGTCTGGCCTGGCACGGGGGCAGAACCAGGCACAGTGGTTGGGAACACCCATCCTGACAAACAACCCGATGCCCAAACTTCTCCCAGCACTGCCTTTGAGACCATCTCATCTCACCTCCTCTCCCTGCGGGGCAGGCAGGCCTCTGCAGCTCCAGGCAAGACACCCTCATCACACATCCATCACATCTACGACCTGCCACCCCCAATCCCAGCTCCACACCAGCATCCCAAATCCCCAGGAGAGCAGAGCAAAGGCGGACAGACTGACCTGAGGGGGCGTGTGCCATCTGCCGTGGGCAGGAAGGGAGAACAAAGGATGATGCCTGGCACAGCTCAGCGTTCCCCTTCCTCGTACGAGCTCTTCCACCCAGCAGGAGAGAGGTATTGCTCCGGTGGGAGCAGCTCTGCAAACAGCAGGGACCAAGCTTGGCAATAGGAATAATCCAGGATGGGAAAGCCAGCGCGATCCCGGCAGCACCCAGAGCCCGGCAGCGCTGAGCGCAGCCAGAGTGCGTGCCCTCAGGAGTTTGCTTTCCAAAGAAGGGCACAGCCAGGACTCCTTCAGATAATTTCCAGGCCACCCTCTAGGAATTAGCTCTGCTCCTGCATCAGAGTGCAGGCTGTCACCCCTTCAGAACTATGCTGCTCTTCTCCCCGTACTCCCACCATGAGGAGATTCTCCTTGGAAAGGCCCTCCAGGGCTCCCTGCCACCCCCCAGCATGGGGCACACGCACAAGGTAAAGCACAGGCATGGAAACAGCCCCGAGCTGTCCCCTTGCCCAGGCACAGGGAGAGCGGCATCTCCACATCCCAGCCCACCATTCCCTGGATATTTGGGGATCCCAGAGCCAGCGTATGCAGGTAGCCGCGGACAGAGCCCCACCACCCTGAGGACAGCCTGAATCTACATTTTTTTTAGTGCACAACAGCAGCACTGACTCTGCACATCACACCTCGGCTGCTCCCACACCCGAGGAGTGGGAATATGGGAAGCAGTGCTGCCAAGCCTGGTAACTCAGCCTGAGCTGGCACATTTCAAGGGGGACAAGTGAACCCACGTGACTTCGGAGCTCAGCATCAGTGCCCATCTCCCTGAGCCCTAAAGCAGCTGAACAATCGCCAAAGTACGGAGAGGAGCAGGAGCTGCCCGCACGAGCCAGGGTGTGTTGGAAGTTGCTGTGCAACAGAGAAAGAAAATGCTTCAAAAATAAATAGAGCAGCCTCTGGGAAGAACTGCTGGCAGAAGGCAGGCAGCCCTGGCTCCTCGCTCCGGAGCACCTGGAAGGAGGCAGCATGCAGGAAGGGCTGAGAGCAGGGCACTGCTGCTGCTGAGGGACACCAGGAACCCAGGTCAGCTTGAAACCACAGAAGTAAAGAGGATTTGATGTCAATACAGAAGGAAAAATAGGGAACCATGCATGAAGCATTCCGTTCTCCTGTGCCCTGCCCTGGGAACAGTTTGTTTGCCCACGTCAAGGCTGAACACACACGGTCCCAGGATCACAGAATGATTTGGTTTGGAAGGGATCTTAAAGCCCCTCTAGTTTGAACTACTCTGCCATGGGAAGAAGAATTTTTTCCAAATATCCCGTCTAACTCTGCCCTCTGTCAATGTGAAACCATTCCCACTTGTCCTGTCACTCTGTGCTCTTCTTAAAAGTCCCTCTCCAGCTCTCTTGTAGCCTCTTTTAGGACTGGAAGAGGCTCTATGGTCTCCCCAGAGCCTTCCCTTCTCCAGGATGAACACCCCCAGTGCTCTCAGGCTGTTCCCAGAGGAGAGGTGACTGTGAGACCCGGGAGCTGCTCACTCTGGGCTCCCCAGAGGGCTGTCCCCAGCCTGAGTGGCACCCGCCGCATCCTGGGCATCGCCAGCACTCATCCCAGTTCTGGCTGCATGCTCCGGTGTACGACTTCTCCAAAAACACCTGCCTTAGCCAGGAGCTGGGGTGGGGCAGGAAGGACACCCGGCTTGGATTGCAGCATCACGGAGGGGCAGCGTCCCGTGGCCACGAAATCAGTGTTTAACCTGGCAAGGCCAGGAAGAAGAAGCTCTCACTTCCAGCGGTGCCTCGGCTGAGGTGACTCACACACCACAATGTGTGTCAGCGCCTAATAGACCTGCACAGGTAATTATGCCATCCTGGAAACAGCAGATTCCTGGCAAAAGGAGTCACAGCACCCCTGAGAGGGGAAAACAAAGGGATGCTGCGAAGGTGAGCGACAGCAGGCTTTATGTTACGCACAAAGATTCGCTGAAAAGGTCTCATTGTTTGTGTGAAAATGAAGACAATCTCTTGCACAAATTGCATGGTGAAGAAGGGAAGGGGATAAAGGTCTTTCCTGCCGTGCTGGGGGGGGAAGAAATTCCTCCCTGTGAGGGCGGTGAGGCACAGGTTGCCCAGAGAAGTTGTGAATGTCCCATCCCTGGAAGTGTTCAAAGCCACTCTGAGCAGCCTGGTCTCATGGAAGGTGTCTCCCCACAGCAGGGGGGGGCAGGACCAAGGTGATCTTTAAGGTCCCTTCCAACCCAAACCATTCCAGAATTCCATGAAGGGCACGTGCTATGCATCCTCCACTGCAGGGTCCTCACCAGCAGCTACAGCCACAAGCATAAGGACAGAGCAGAGCCCTAAATCCCTGGTAAACAGAGCAAAACCTTCCTGATTCCACCTTAAAGGAGGAAGAGCAGATTTCCATTTGTTCCTTCATGCAGGCCTTCTATAACCAGGCTCTGTTCACCTCACACACCGCAGAGAACCGAGTGGATTTGCCTTATCCTGGCTTGAGTAGGGTTGGGACAAATGGACAATAAAAAGCAATTTCTTGCCAGGCAACATCACACATACACAAATCAGGCCCTGAGGACTCTTTGGCAAGCAACCAGCTTCTTACTGGTTAGGAAAGCCCGTCCCAGGGCACTCTGCTGCTTAGGGACAATAGCCTGGACCAGCCCCCTCCCTTCCTCCCATTCCACATCCTTCCCTGTTCTGCCATCCTCAGCCACTCCAAACTGCTGCACACCCCCAGAGCTCATCCTCTGAGCCCAGTTTCTCCCACACTTTGGGAGATGGGAGCAAAACAAATAAAAGTTATTGTGGAGCTAAAAAGAACATTTCAGCAATCCTGCTTCTTCCACCAGGACTAATAACCTGGCTCAGCAAACACCCAGTTCTCACCTCCTACTCAATGCACACACTCCCAGGAAGTCCCAGGGGCCCCTCTCCTGCTGAGAGGAGACCACCAAATCCCTCAGGAAAGCCTGGCTGCTTCTTTCAGGCTGCCGAAGGCTGGACCCTGCAGAGGGCTGTGGGCTAAGCCAGCCTGGACACGAGCCCCGACGCTTTGCCAAGGTGCCAAATGAAGGGTTTGTGCTCCTGGAAACCAGCCGGGCAGGAGGACAGGCCTGGAGCACGGCATTTGCAGGCACCGCTCTTTCGGATACACCCAGCTGGACCCCAGCCACCATCAGTGGCCTCTTCTCCCTCCAGCAGCACAGCTTTGCCCCCAGCTCCGGTGCCGATTCCCGCTCCACGCCACAGCCACAGCGGTGCCGATCGCCCACCGTCCGCCTCGCTTCCTTACAGCCAGCAATTCCAGCACCTCCCTTTGGACCAAAGCCTCTGTCCTATCGCTGGGCTCCCTCTCCTCCTCTCAGCGTTTCTTCTTTCAACAGGAGCTCATCCAGCTCTGCTTTCCCTTCTTTCACCCGCTCGCTACAATCGCTGGCACCGAGCCGCGCTTGCCTTCCCTCCTTCTCCTCTTTGTGGCATTATTTCATCTCTGCTGCTCCATCCCTCTGAAGCACGTTTCTCGGAATAATCTGTGCCACGGCAACCTTCCTGCCAGAGAGCTGCTTTGAGGGACGCTTAGGCATGGTGCAAATGAGCTCAGATTAAGGATGAGACTAATTCACAGAGCAGAGGAGGGCAGGCACAGCCAGGAAAAACAGCCTAGCCCCAACCTCCAAGCTCAGCGCTGCTGGCAGCTGGAGCCTGGGAAGATGCTGCAGGAAAAGAGCAATGCACAGCCCATTTCTTACACCACTCTTTACATAAGACGTGCATCTGTCCAGCCCAGCATTCTGCACAGTTCTGGCCGAGCAGCTAGTCCAGGCACGGAGCTAGAAGGAGCTTTGCTCTGACCCAAGCTGACTGCTCCACGCATCAGCTCCATCTCCCTGCTGAAACGATGCCCCACAGCTCAATTAGTTCCTGACTCCATCACGGAATTGGCCCTTTTGCAGCAGCACGTGCCCTTGGAGCTTGGACTGCACCGTATTTACAAACACCAGCCCTCACACTGCGGCGGCTGTTCGCTGGTGGCCCCCCCAAACATCCCTCTCCGTCTCCGGGAAGGAGAGGCTCCTCCAGACGAGGCTCCTCCACAGGCCACACACACTCAGCTCTTTTTACACCAGGGAACTGCCATCTGGACGTTTCAGACACCTCCGGGACGGCTGAGGCCCGGCAGTGTGAGACTGATGGCGTATGTCACCCAGCCTGCACACACCCGGGGGTTCTCCTCCAGCACGGCACGGCCAGCTGGCACTGCCCAGTTGTCCAGCACGGCCCGTGCTCACCACCACCCCCACGCTGGACACCGGCAGAGCCCATTGGCTTGCAGCCCCTCGGCAGCGGGCAGTGCTATTCCCGGCAGCGCCACCCCCCCTCGCTCTCCTCTTGCCCACTCACTCCTTCCTAAATAGCTTCACGCCACCGATTTTCCCATGCCAGCCATCCGCTGTCTGCCGGCAGGATTCGGAGCACCAGCAGCATGGGGAGAACCAAGCACTCATCTTTCACGGCCCCCAGCCCCCACCTGCACAGCTCAAAGTGGCAGCAAACAAAATCCATCCCTCCCAGAAGGGTACCACGCTGACACATCCGCCCTTCTCAGACTGGCACTGACACATGATTCCCATCCAACATTTCGGGTCTAAACCAGGTCATTTGCTTTCTCCAAACCTTGTTTATGTGTCAGCTGCTGACTGAACCGCTCGTGAGGGCTCCAGTCTCCCTCCAGGGCCTGTTGGTCTGCCTGGGGTGCGTTAAAACTCCACCATGCCCCAGCACAGAATCACCGTTTGGGAATACTACACTCGTGTGTTCCTGGGTTCTACCCCCTTCCCTCTGCCTGAAACAGGCTGGACAGTCCCTAATAACAGAGCCAGCAATTCGTCACAGTCCCAAGCTGAAAACCCGGGGTGCTCAAAGCCTGTGAGCACTCAGATGGGACCCCCCATCTCAGAAAACACCAGGCACAGGGGGCACAGGGTCAGCCCTGCAGCCAGGACCAGGCTCCTCCAGCAAAACCAAGGCTTCCCCTAAAGAAGTGGCTGCCAGGACCGAGTTTTTGGCCTCTCCAGCTGCAAGAGCTGCACACAGGCTCTGCCCCACAGCCACACAGCCCTGTCACCCTCCACAGGCAAAGCTCAGGTCATCATCTCCTCTGCAAGCGACACTCAGCTCATCACTGCACCGGGGCCCATGGAATCCTCAGCCTCAATAAATGGTTTGGGCTGGGAGGGACCTTAAAGATGATCTTGTTCCAGCCCCTGTGCCATGGGCAGAGAGACCAGGTTGCTCCAAGCCCAGTCCAGCCTGGCCTCGAACACTTCCAGGGATGGGGCAGCCACGGGTCCAGGAAAGAGATGAAGGCAAATGGTCCATCCTGGTCCCTTTTCCTGTGAGTGAACAGCTCTAAAATGCCAACAGGGAGCAGGCAGGCCTTGTGTCCGGAACTCTTCTCTTCCCTGCTCCCCTGCCCTTCCCATGCTCTACTGAGGAAGCACCAGTTGGATGCTAAGACATAAATCTGCCCCCTCTCCTCCAAAAACACCCCTGAGCCAGAGCACTGACATCTTCCAGCTAAAACCACTCCTACAGACGGGCCAGCCCAATAGAGACCAGAGCAGATCCCTCACGTGTCGCCCACCTCCCAGGCACATCCCGCAGCCCCTTGGGATGGATCCCCAGCCTTGCACACGCAGGCTGCAACTCGGCTCATTTCCACCACGCTCAGGTTTATTTTGCAGAGGAAACTTGGCCCCAGAAGCTCAGCAGGAAAGCTTGTTAGCACCAGCGAGTGCCTAAGGGAAGTGTCGAGCCTCCTGCGAAGAGCTTCCCAAGCTGTCAGCAGCCCTGCAGTGCCGGGAGGCACAAGACTCAACAAAGCCTTGGCACCCAAGGTACCCTTCTGGAGAAGCTTTTTGGAAGCAAGAATAATCGACAGTGGTTTAAGGCTCTTTCCAGCCACCTTGGATCTCCAGCCGGAGTGCTGAACCACCCACAGCCTGGTGGGGATCCAGGAAGCAAGCCCAGGTATTCACCTCACTTCCAAGAGTCACAGGTGTCCCACACTGCCCCAGCAAACTGCCAGGAGCTGAGCCAACACCTCTGGGTCAAGATCCCCTCGCCTCCAGGCTTTCCCACCCCATCTGGAACCCGAAGCACCCCAGCACAGACCCCACCGCACAGCCTAACCCCCCAAACAAGCCTTGACTGAGGATGCTACACACCAAGCAATGCATCTCTAAAAGAGGTTTGGGTGCTTTCCACATCCCACAGGAGCTGTAACACGAGGCCAGTACTGAGTGTTTCTAAAAATCTCAGCCTGCTGCGAGACGTGGAGCCCCGTGTATGTAGAGCCTGCTTGAAACGGCTAATGGATTGCATTTTTCCCAAGCTTGCTACTTCCATATGCCAGGAGGGGAAAAAAATAATAATAGAAAAATAAATAAACAAATAAAAGCCCTAAATCAGAGCAGTGATAAATTTCTAAAGCTACTACAGCAAGGGGGGGGGGGGGG
>VZTE01003399.1:175075-185957 GCA_013397775.1 Eulacestoma nigropectus
GAAAATTTCTAAAGCACATACAGGAAGGGGGGGGGGGGGAACCCAACCAAACTGTAGTAGAAGCAGCATCCCAGAAACTCCCCTGTGCTGCAAATGCCAAATTAAGTCAAAAGGAAGAGGAGGGGGGAAACCCACTTCCATAACAACATATTGTGGACAAAAGGACAACAGTAACCACGGTTTGCCACTGCTGCCGTCCAATTCAGCATCCACTGCAGCAGCTCATTATTTAAGAAGTAAAACCTGCACTTTCACCCCCGGGTCCAAAGCAGGGCATGGGAACACAGGCTGGCCCCACGCTGCCTGGGGAGAGCGGGAAGCGTGCAGCCACCGGGCTGTCACCTGATGGGACTTAACGAGGAGAGGCAGGGATGAGGGCTCACCCCAAACCCAACAGAACTGGCCTGATTTCACCGTCGTTGCTGGGCTTCCTCCAGGGACCACTGAATCTCACCAGGCTGATGCGCAGAGCTCGGACATCTCCTGTGCCAGGTGCCTGCTCACACGGTGCACAGCAGGGAACGAGAGCTCGGCCCCCAGCCAAACCTGCACGGAGCCCCTCAGCATCCCCAGGTGATGACCCAGACCCAGCCGTAAGTTTTCCATCCAGGCAAGTCTCGGGCAGCGAGCCCTTCGCTCCCAGCACGCTCCCAGGGTGCAGGAGGGGGAGCCGCTGGCGTGCCCCGCCCGCGTCTCCCGCATCTCCTTCCCTGGCTCACCCGCGGTGTCCGGGGACCCTGCGCCGCCCAGCACGCCAGGATCGATGGATCCCCTCTGGATCCAAAAGGATCCTTGTTAAAAACAGGCTCCAACCTACGGCTCCCCCAGCTCACAGGGCGCCGTCCCCCTGGCCCCGAGGTGAGCAGCGCCGCTGGCGTGTGGCCAACAGCCCATCCCGCTCCCGGGAGGGCCACAGCCCCCCGCAGCTCGGGCAGGCACGGGCGGGCAGCAGAGCCGCGGAGTTCGGGCTGGAGCAAGCTCTCCTTCCTCTTCCTCGCGGGATTTCTCCGTGCATTTTGCCAGCGTACTCCATCCCAGGCTGGGGCAGGGCTGTGGTGGTGCCGCCCCTGCTTCCTCCCGTCCGCAGCACCCAAACGAGCCCGGCCCCGTGCGGGGATGCTCCGACCCCAGCTCAGCCCCCAGGTCCCTGCACGGAGCTAAAACCACGGTGCCATCCCAACCCACCACAGTGTGCCCGAGGGACCCTGCAAACCTAATGATGCTTTGGTTATTTACGAAAACTCTGGGGTCTGCAGGCAGGAAATCAGGGAAAATTCAGCTCGCTCCAGGGGAAGGGCTGGCCCAGCCCAAGGCACCGTGCCATGGAGATGCAATCCTGGCTTAGAACTAGAGGAGCAGCGGTGCCTGACAATTCCCAAAGCAGCCCCAGCCACTGAGGCTTCGGGAAAACACACACCAAGCAAGCTGCTGATTTACTGAAGAGTCCAGAAAAGAAGCATGAGGAGGAAAAACATGAGTTTGGAGCAGAGATGAGAAATGCAGTTATTTGGCATTCAGAGGATGAAATACAGGCAACAGCATCCTCAGCTCCACAAACATCACTGAGAGGCCACCAGAGTAAAATATTTCACAGCCAAAATAGGGCTGGACCAGAAGTCCCCCCCAGTCCTCCCTCCTTGTCCCCAGTTTCAGGAAACAGATCTGAAAAAGTTAATACAGGAAGCTAAGAGTTAATACAAGAGCTAGCGTTTCTCAGCTCATTTTTTTTAGATGACAAACCTAAAGCCTCACACATTTCTATATCCCAATGCAATGTTAACATTCCTTGGCTGAAGGAAACAGCAGGAGCAGCCCAAAGGCTTCAGCATTCAGTCTTTGAATCCACAGAACTACAGATCCGCCCCAAAACAAGGGGAGAAAAGGGATAAAAACCCAAAGACATTTAATGCAACCAACACACAAGGAGAACTTTTCAAGTCACCCACAGCCTCCAGCCCTTTGGAAACACATTAAACACTCCAAGACAGCTTTTAAATATTGTGCTGGGAACCACGCATGGCCCGAGGGAGGTGATTTGTCTTCTCCTCACTGTGAGGCACAGCAACAGCCACCGGCAGCCCGGGTGATTTGACGGGTGCAGGACGTGCACCGAGGCACCAGAATCACACAGGCAGCACCTCTTTCTGCGGCCACAACCACCCAGTCCAGCTCCAGAGAAGCCCCTAAAGTCGAGGCAGGGGATGGGGAGGTTATTCCCACCCCAACATGCCAGTGTGAGCTAGCCCGCCACAGCAAAGCAGCATCACCTGGGCAGATGGAAACATTTCCCAATGCAATCCCATGGAGCTACGATGATAATAATGTGCTGCGAGACAAGGTGATCAATTCCTGGTGTAGGGCACTTGTGTTTTCTAATAGCAAGAATCCAATATCACCTGGAAAGAAGAGCTGTCAAGCCTCGGTACTTACCCTGTAGCTCCAGGAGCCACATTCCGCTTATTCGCCGAGTCTGGTCTGTTTAATATTAAAAAACCCCCACCTAAATTATTAAGGGAGCTGATGAATAACAGCGGGGGATGAAAACACTGCTCTCTCTTCTATCTACCCAACCCGATTTTAAATCCTCGCTTTGACTCTGCTCCTGCTGCTGGCACTCCATTCACAGCATAAGCCTTTATTAGTAAAATACATATTTGAGCCATCAGAGCAGCTCCAGCTTCTCTTCTCATCACCTCGCCCCAGCTCTCCTCCGCTGGCACTGCGGGTGGGACACTCCCCTGAGGGTGACAGGGCTGGAGTGTCACACATGCAGGTGCACGCCCCTGCTTTCCCCTCTCCCAGGCGTGGAGAAACATCAGAATCCCAGAGCCCCCTTCCCGTCCATGTCCCCCCGTGGTAGGAGGAGCCTTCAGGATGCCGAGGGGAAAGCATCACGGTCTCCCCTGGAGCCCATCCCCATCCCCTGCACCCCTGGGAGAAGCTGCCTTGGAGATCCACGCACGGGAGCTCCCACCTCATTACCCAACACCTCTCCGGGAAGCCTGGGCCTGGAACCTCGCCTGTTTGGGGCAGGGAGGCTGCGGGGAGAGCGCCGGTGGGATGGTGCCCGAGTTCCCCCCTCCTGCTCTCCCGGAGCAGCTCCGCAGCCCCGGCAGCAGTTCCTGGTCCTGCCAGGGAGAGCATCCCGGGATGAGCTGCACGGCGAGGGGAGCGGGGGAAACGCGAGAGCGCACGCAAGAGCCTTACAAATTCAAGACAAAGAGAACAGCCTTCGGGGAAGAGACCGGCGTAATTAAAACATTAATTCAGATTACAGCTTTTCCTCTGGGCGAGCATCAGTCACCCCAAAATCGCAGCAAGAGATAGTGCCAGGTCAGAGCCCGGCTCTGAGCCACAGCCCCAGGCACACCAAAGCCCTCTCCATCACCCCCTCTCCGAGGCAGAAGCTGAAAAGCCACTTTCCTTCAGAGGGAATCATAGGGAAAACAAGCTCCAGCTCTCAGGGAGCAAAGAGACAATTAAATACCTGGAATAACAAGTAGGAAATAGGTGACAGATTCCAGGCTAATAAACCCTCTGAGCAACACTAACAGCTCCCTGCATGAGCAAAACAGACAAAGTGACTAAAACAAAGTCACGACAGTCACAAGTGAGTCGGGTGAGACATGGCAGGGACCGAGTGAGTTTTGGCAGCTGGCTGGAAGCAGACACTGGCACAGGAAGCAGGCAGGGCACATCCCTGGCTGGCTGTAACCCGGCCACGCAGTGCTGGGAGAAGGGGAACACCACCCCAAAGGTCCAGCTCAAGAGCCTGGCCCATAACTCAGTGGCAGAGGGATAAAATCCTGCAGCAGAGTGAGAAATTCTCCCTGCAAGGTCTTTAATAACGCACACAGGTGCTGCCTGCCCAGGGTGTGGGGTGGTAGGCGGGCACAGGGCAGGAGAGATCTGCTGAGCAAAGAGTGCCAGCTCCAGGAGTTGCTGGGGGCAAAAAGCACCAAGAAGGGAGGAGAAGAAAGAAAAAAGTCATTTTGTCTGGTGGAAGCTGTCTAGCCCAACACAGCAGATACACTTCATTTCAATTTTGCTTTTTATATCACATCCACCACAGGAAAAACAGCACCAGATTTAAAAGATGGCTTTCAAACCTAAAGCCTCCAAACCTTCAACTTCCTATTCCAGCATACACCATCAGCTTTGGACATTTTTAAAGCTTCTACCCTCTTCTCAGCCTTTTTACTGGTTCTCATGATTTTGCCTGGTGCAAACCAGCTTCACCCCACAGAAGCATTTCAACTTCAACCAAGCTGCAGCTTCCAAGCCTGGGGACATCCCTGTCTGTGGTCACCAGATCGCACCCTGGTCCAACACATGGGATGTCTGTGGATTCCCTGGATCACCACACTGCACCTGAGGAGCTGATTTCCTCTTCTCTTTGCTCAGCATCACCCCAACCCACAAAAAGGCATTTGAGGGCACTCCTCACCCCCTGTGACACTGCAAAGTGCTCCAAGACCCAGCAGCGCTTTTGGTGCCCCAGGATCTACAAGAGGGGATGGCCCTGGGACAGCTCCAGGGGTGACAGCTCTGGGACATGTCAGGCTGGAAGGGGAAGCAGCCTCTCCCAGAGCTCAGGACCCAGAGGGAGCAGGAGAGGGTTTACAGGAGAGCAGGCAATAGCTCTTGTGGTGTACAGAGTGCAAGACTGGTGGCTTTCCAGCCTGGACCAGAAGCAGGCTGGAAGGAGAGGGAGGAGCTGCACAGACAGGTGTGAAGGTGGACATTGACAAAGCAAAGCTCTCCTGCCAGGACCAGCTTCCCCCAGGGTTATCGTGCCCATCCAGCTCCCGACCACCTGGCATCCAGCCCATTCCTGCTGCCTGTCCATCCCAACCCACCTTGGACACAGTCCAGCTGCTCCCGGGCAAGGAAGAGGGCTGGAAGGACAGGGAGGGCTGCACTGCAGCCAGGCCTGGCAGAGAGACCCCAGACCTAGAGCAGCCTCCAGGGCAGCACCAGCCACCAAAGATGGAATGGGGAGGCAGGAATATCACTGAACAAAGAGCAACAAGGACCAAAAGGAAAGGAGAGAGGCACATAAAGGATCCACAAATCCCCAGATGTGGAAAAGCCACATGAGCACCATCTCACCAGAGGACACTGGTGAAGCAGCAGCCACCACGCACTGGCACAGAGCAAGGGATCAACCCGGTCCCCTCTTCCTCTTCATCCTCTGAGGAATCTGGCACCCCGGAAAAACCTGCCCAGCCTTTGCATTCTGCAAACCTCAGCTCTAAAAATAACGCTCGGTGCAAGTGACACATTTCGCGCAGAGCCGGCGAGCGCAGCCCACAGAACCAGACTCACTTCGCATCAGGGACAGGTTTTGTAAACAGGGCTTTTTTTAAGGTTGCTTAGTAAGCCACGATCAAATATCCAAAGCCATCGTTGGATGGGGCAGAACTGAAAGAGGGACCTTATCGCAGGGAAAAGTCCCTTGGAGGAAAACAGGGTGGGGAAAACTGAAGGGCTGGCCCCTGCCTCCCGACGTGTCCCATATGCCGCAGCTCACACTTGTAAGGTTTTAAGATGGAGTTTCCCACTCTGTATCACACCACAAGAAGGGTCCCAGCCCCAGCCATGCCCACAGCAACACTACTCCCCTCACCAGCTGCTTCCAGAGAGAAAAACTCCTATTTTTATGGAAAGCAGACGCTCAAAGACAGCCAGACAGACGACCCCACCGCTGGGGGGCTGTGCACCGCCTCCCAATCCCCCAGATAAGCGGGATGTGATCCTTCCCTGGCTGCTGCAGCCGCTCCCCAGGGGGCAGGAGGAGAGGCAGAGCAGGAGGAAGAGTAGCCCAAAGTGTTGCTCAGTTAATCACAGTAATTAGCCACCATCTTGAGCCACTCCCATTAGTTACAGCCTGATTTTCTCAGGCACAGTCAGCACACGAGGTTTCAATTAAAACTCATCTCGAAACCAACATGGAAGTACCACCCTGAGCCATCATGGGGCTCATCCAGGACATGGGAACATGCACAAGAGGTGCTCTTTTCCTTGAAGGACCTGGTTTAATTAATTTTAAACCAAGTGTGATTTCCCAGCCCTGCTTGGGAAGCCTCAGTGAGTACACCATGGCTTTGGAGAACAGATGCTGGAGGGCAGCAGTGGGGAGGTTTGCATCTTTCCCACCCAATTCCAGGGTTTGATCCATGCCCTGAGCACAGACCAGAGATGGAATTTCTCTCTGGAGCATTGACTGTGTGCTCCCATCATCTCATGAGCCCCACGGAGACCCAGAGCAGGCAGGGAAGCACAGGCACCCTGCCCGGATTTTTGGGAGCAGGATCACTGCCTGCACACTCTCCAGAGCCCTTTGCTGACAGTGCCAGCTCGCACAGAGCCCTCCACCCTCCAGCACTCACCTCTAGAAGCCACACGCGGTGTCTCAACACCAAACAAGTCACCCAGCACAGACCCATTTGCTAAAAGTGCTCGCACTGGTTCCTCTTGGAGGGCACGAAGCAGACAGAGCCCCGGTTAGCAAGGGGTTAAAGCCCACCTTCTGCCTGCAGCTTGGAAAAGCAAGGCAAGGGGAATGCAAATGCTCTTTGCTGAACCAGAAAACTTCACAAAAATATTAGCCACAGCTTAATGGGCTCTCTCCAGGGATGTGCCAGCAGGGGTAAGGTTCAGCGCTGCCCACACCTCTGTGCTTTGAGGCACCTCTCCAGCGGGTTTGTGCTTATTTATAGGCAGCAGTCCTTGCAGAATCGCGGGAGCAGACGAAGCTCAGCCCCTTCCCCCTGGCAACTTGGAGGTTTCTGCTGCCTTTCCCGCAGAGATCAGGCTCAGACATCCCCAGCACCTCGCCGATGCAGGGAGGCAGGCGCTGCACACCAGGAACTCGGGGTGTTTTTAACATGGTCCCCCACTCCCTGCGCGTGAAGTGGAAGGAAATCGAGTGTTTTGGCACTAAAGAAATAGAACGATAATCCCGAACCAGGCTGGGAAGCACAGACGCCTGTGGATGGCAAACTGGGCAGCAGCAGGGCTCGGTGCCTCTGCAGGGAGCAGATGTTTCGGTGCCCGTGCTGCTTTGTTTAAACAACTGCCTGGAAAACCCAATATTGGATTTAAATCCACAAGAGGCGGCCTCTGGAGCAGGGAGCACGTATCCCAGCACGGAAAGCACTAAAGACAACACATCTCTGCTGAAGAGGAGAAAAACAACCCTTCTGAGCCAATAACTAACACAGCTGGGCACGACTGGAGGGTTGCCTTGACATGGGATTTTTTGGGGAGAACCCCTCCCCCCAGCAAAGCGGGGGGCACCTAGCCCCTCACTGTGCAGGTGCCATATCCCAGCACCACAGGGCAACTGTGGAGCAACTGATGCCAGGGAACATCTGACCCAGCCTGCTGCTCAGAGCAAAGTCAGGATGATGCCAGAGGTGTCGGAAAGGGAGAGAGCCCAAAACCTTCGCCCCCCAAGCCCCCGGGCTCCCGCCTGCCCTGATCATTTCTCAGCCTGACAGAGAGCTCAGCAGCCTCTCCCTGGGCACGAGGCCTCACGCCCGTGACTAATGGTATGTTTTGACATCCCTGAAACACTCCAGCACTTCATTTCAGCCGCAGGGAGCAGGAAGGAAGGAGGGGACATGCTGGTGGGGAGCCGGCACCGGGGAGGGAAGGGCAGGAAGAGCTTTTCCAAGAGCAACAGGCAGGGATAAAGCAAAGCAGCGCGGAAAAGACGCGGGAGACGGATGAGGGGCAGGCTGGGACCTGGAAGGCACCTGGGGAGCCTGTCTGATCCCCTCTGCTCCTTGGCTGTACCTTCCCTGGAGCTCCGTGGAGCTGCAAGGCACTGAATTTGTTTATCATCTCCTCCTGGACACGCTGCTTGAGTGGGGACACAGGGATGCTCTGCTAACCCCCAGCAAGCCGGTACCTGTTTGGGGAGGGATGCAGGACCTCCTGGGACCCCTGCCCGGGGCGGCAGGAGAAGGCAGCGTCCCCGGGCTCCTCCTTCGGACTGTCTCCAGCAGAGGCAGGAAGGTGACAGACAGCGATCCCCGGGGGGGTTAATTAGCGAGCCTCTTCCCTGCTCAAGCAGGCACCTCCGGCCCCGGGGGAGCCAGCGGAGACACAGCCCCGGGCTCTGGCAGGGCAGCAAAGAGCATCCCAGCCACCAGCCGAGCTGCTGGCCGCCACCATCTGCCAGCCAGCAGCACCGCGGAGAGGAGCAGCCGAAGCCATGGGGGGGATCTGGCTCTACTCCTGACAGCTCTTGCTCATCACCAGCTGCTCCCGCTGGGGCTCAGGCAGCCCTGCTGCACCCCGGGGGCTGGGGAGAGGCAGGAGCGGGGGACCTGCACGGGGCTCCACAGCCCCAGAGAGACAGAGGTGGAGAGTGGAGCGGCCTTGGGAGAACCGGCCCAGAACACACCCTGCCCCGAGGGAAGCGGTGGGAACACCGCCAGACTCACCCCAATCGGGCAAGCAGAGCCCCCTCAGCAGCGAGGCAGGAGAGCCACCCCGCTGCCTGCATCACCCCCTCCGCCCATCCATTCCAGCCACGAGCACCCTCGGCGGCACCCACGGATCCACTCAGCCACGGGATGCGGGAATGAGTAGAAACTCCGGCTGCCGTCACCGGAGCGCCACTCGCAGAAGTTTCCCTGGGTCACTGGGAGCAGGGAGCCCATCCGGGAGCAGCAGAGGTGCTGGGGGAATGCTGGGGGGACTGATTTCTCTTTTCAGCTGTCACTAAAGTCATCGATGTGGCTGTGAGTGATTCACACCAGTGCATGAAAAGCCTGTGAGTCACACACTGGATGCAGTGGGTGGGTGCATTGACTCAGCCACGCCGCGGATGGGGCACGGGGGGCTGCAGCCTGACACGGCCAAGGGCACAGTGCTGTTTGCATGGGGTCAGAGGCACAACTGCCTGCCCGAGATCTCACACACACGCTCAGGTCCCCACCAGTGCCTTCAGCAGCGTGGCTGAGCCAGAGGGGAGACTCTGCCTCAGCACCAACCTGTCACCCGCCCAAAAGAGGTGCCAAGGTGCACCGGGGCTGGGCCGGGCTCTCACTCAGCCTCTCAGTGGCGAAAGGTTTGCACTGTCCTGTGTGGCAGCAGAGGAGGAGGAAATCCCCAGGTGCTCAAGGGATGCAGATGCATCCCAAACCACAGCGAACAAACTTTCCAGGTGCTCCAGGACCGCTGAGGAGCAAAGAAACTGAGCCAGGCACCAGCAGAGACCAAAGGGGAGCTCGGTGCCAGGGCCTGATGCCATCACCACCTTCTCCACCTCCCAGTCCTGTAGTGCCTGCCTGTAGTCCCCACGTCCAGGGGAGCTCAGCCCACCGGCACAGACCTGCAGTGCTGCATAAACGCTTTGGGGAGGCACAGCTGAAGGAAAGCCCCCCAAAACCCTCACATTTGGAGGGCACTCGGTCTCTCCAGTCACTCAGCGGGCGGTGGCTGTGCCCCAGCCTTGCCAAAGCTGCCGGCAGCAGCAGCCGAGGCTGCGAGCGCGTGGCTCATCCTGCTGACAGCGCCTTCCGTGATGCTCTGCCTCCTCTGCCAAAGCAGCCCAGCCGTGGAACGGGACCAGCCGAGAGTGTCACCGCATCCCACGGCATCCTGAGCCCAGACCGCCCCATCTGCAGCACGGACCAAGCCCAGAGAGCAGGGTGAGACCACCCTGGGAGTGCGGGGGGATGCGGCCCGTGGCGGACACAGCGTGGTGCAGGGTCCAGGTAGCGCTTGCCAGTCCAAGATCGTGGGGGAAGAGTTATCCCTGGCCCCGCTCCAGCCGCGCGAGGAGCCAGCAGGAGCCACGAGCACCGAAACACACACGCTCTGCAACGCAAGAGCAGCAGGGAGAGCTGGAACAACGAGGCAAACAAACCCTGATTTAGGACCCCACTCATTCATCACTGTCACCAGCAACACCCAGGCACTCGGGAGCAGCACCTGGACCCACGGGAAGCGGGGACGGGGTGCGGGGACACAACACGAGACAGAGCACTGGGTGCCGAGGGCAGGAGGAGGAGAGGAGGAAAGTGGTCCCGCACATTTGGGAAGCCTTGGGCTGGCAGGGGAGGTGGACTGGGGCTGAAGGAGCCCAGTGCTGCCCTGCATCCCAGCCAGGGCTCCCCAGGGCACCCAAGGCCGGGGAAGAGAGCGGGGTGATGCCTCAATCCGGCTTCACCCACTGGGGCACGAGGGTGGGCAGCCCCCGGAACAGCCCCACTTACACACGATCCTTCCGAGGGTGGCGGGTCCCCCGGGACCCCCAGCCCCCCAAACCACCTTAAGCAGAGAGCCGGGGCTCCCTTAATACAAACTTTGCGAGAGCCGATCCCCGCACCCCAGAAACCTCGGGAAGGGGAAAAACCGGGAGCCGGGCTTCAAACTTGGGGTGCCGTCCCAAAGCGCTGCTGCAGCCCCCCGAGCTCCCCAGGCACAACCCACCTGTGGCCGCTGGCTGCCGCCGGCTCCTTCCCCCGCGCTCCATCCCCGGAGCCCCGCGCATCCCGGAGAGCGGCAGAGACAGAAGGGAGGGGAGGAGGTGTCCACCGGGAATCGCTCGGAGAGAGGAGGAGGAGGAGGATGGAGACAGCCCCAACTGGCGTCTCCCGGCCGTCCCCAACAGGTAGCAGCCGAGCGGGGGGTGACACACGATGTCCCCGCGGACTTTGGGAGAGCGAGCGGGAGCTGGCCCAGGGCCACCATCCCGCTGGGCATCGCTTACCTGGGGACAGAGGCGTGGATCCGGCCGGGGGTTATTCCAGAGACATGGTTTGTGATGGAAAAGGGAGGAAAAGAGCCGTGGGGAAGGGAGGGAAAAAAGGAGGGAGGGGAGAGGGAGGGGGGAGGGAGAGACGAGAGGAGCAGGGAAGGA
>VZTE01003399.1:186027-213270 GCA_013397775.1 Eulacestoma nigropectus
GAGACAGTTAAAATCTGTCTCCTGCCCACACAGTGGAAAAGAAATTTCTGACAATCGGAGGAAGGGAACTCGCACATAAACCAGAGGGGGCAGACGGGGGATAACAAAGGAGGGAAGGAGCCGAGACAAAACACGGCGGCAACTGTCCGGGCACACAACCCCGGCTCAGCCCCCGGGGCAAGGACGGGGCTCACGGCCTCCTCTCCGCCCACCCAGGCCACCCCGGGGTCAGCCACGGCCCGGCAGCAGCACCCACAAGCCTGGCAAAGGACCCCCCCAGTCCCTCTTTCCCAGCCCGGGTCTCCTCTCTGCGCACACCGGGGCACGGTGGCCGTAACCACCAAAGCAAGGGCAGCGGTGAGGACAAGGGGCACGGATGCGCATCCCCCCGCTCCTGATCAGCCAGAAATTGCTCCCGCGGCATGTGAGAGCTGCCGGTGGGAAGGGGGTGCATTCCAGGCTCCCTCTTGGATCCCGTTTGCGGCCCAGTTTGCAGAGGCGCATCTGCACTGCTTCTGCTCGGGCTCTATTTCGCTTTCCCGGGCAGCACCCCCGGACAGCCGGAGCCGGAGGTGCAGGGTGGAAGGGCTGGAGGTGACACGGGCGCTCTGCGTGTCGCTCGAGGAGCCCCTCAGCACTGCCGCTGCTGCTGCCGAGGGCTGCTGCTCCAAGGCAGCTCACAGACACTTCTTATATTCGCCCTCAGCACGGACAGGGAGGAGCCCTGGCACGGCACAGCTCAGCACGAGCCCGGCTGGTTGCCACAGAAGCCCCCAAAATCTTGTCACTGCTGGCTTCTCTGGGAGACCACCCACTGCAGCCTCGGCCGGGGGCTCCTTTGGGTGGCCCACACCACAAGGTCCCTTTCCCTGGGCTTTTTCCTTTCGCCACCCTGCAGGGTATCCCAGGAAACCTGTGCGGCTGGGCAGCATCCAGCAGCACCCTGGACTTTCAGGCTTCCAGGGCTGGACGCAAAGGCTGCCCCGAAGCTGCCCCTGACCCTTACACTGAGCCCAGGCAGGTGCTGCTCCGTGGCACACAGCCCCTGCCCTGGCACACAGCCCCTGCCCTGGCACACCCCTCACCTGCACATCCCCCACAGCCGGGGCACCACTTCTGTCCCTTGTGCTTTGCCAGGGCCCCGTGTGGCTCTGCTGTGCCCCGCCGGCACCTCTGGGGCTGGGGAAGCAGCAGAGCTACTCACCCAGCCACCCCCTTACGGGGACACCCCCCTGTGCCACCCAGCCCGGGTGCTGTCTCTCTAAAACCTTCATCCCTAAATCTGAATGAAGAAAATCCCGGAGATGAGTGCATCGTTTAAGCGTCTCATCCAGCGCTCCCTTCATTCATTCATTCACACTCCTGCCCCAGCACGCTCCTGCCAGCACCTCGGGGAGGAGGCGCAGAGGAAAACCTACATATTCCCATTCCCTTTGGGATGGAAAGAAATCCCTCAGACAACTCCCAGGACACTGCGCACCAAAATCCAGCCCAGGCAAGGCCATTCTGGCATGTACAGAAGGGTACAAATGCTGCCACAGGCTCCACTCCTGTCCGTAATTCTCCCACTCGTTCTCCCGTGTTCCCACAGGCTGGCACTGATAGGGATGAGAACGTTCCCTGTTAGAGGGCATCCCTCCAGCTCCTCAGAGCAGGGGCTTTGCCACCGTCTCACACACAGCCCTGCACGCATGGTGCTCCCAAATCCTGCTTTCCATGGCCTCTCTGCAGCTGGGACTTACCCAGGTGGGAGCCGGCCCGAACAGTCCAAGACCACTTCCCCGGTGACGAGCCCAGGGTATGTTTATTTAAATGTACATGTGCTGTTCCTTGGGGACCAGGGATGCCTCGGATCCAGGCGTCTCCATGGTTACCTGCTCACGGTGGGAGCTGGGGGTAATTGAACTCTGGGGAGTTCACCATCCATCGCCCTTCTCCCTGTCCCCCGTCCCCAGAACCCCCCTCGGCCCCTCCGGCTTCCCAGCAAGGCTGCTCCTGGCTCCGTGCAGCAGGAGGGGGAGGAGAGGCGAGGTTCTCCCCGAGAACTCGTTACGTGAATAATTTTGCCGGCTCAGTGGATGATTGGGCACGAATGCAGATCAGCTTCCTCATTCCGAAAGAAAAGACTTTCCTGATCGGCACCGAGACAAAGCTGAGCATCTCCTCCCACCACCCGGAGCTAGACAGGAATGAAATATGGAACGACAGCATCAGGAGCAGCACCGACATCCCAGTGCTGAGCCGCTGTCGTCTCGGGGGAGCAGCGGCGGCGGCGGCGCCCACCCGCTGCCGGCATTCCCGATGAGCTGCAGGAGCTTCCCTCAGCCCTGCAGGGTGAGAGCCCAAGGTGTAGGTCAGAAAAGAGCCAAAAACTGCAGAGCTGCGAAGCCTAGCTAGGCAGAAACGGGCATTTTTACATCCAGGGGCATCCGACTTGGCGCAGCCCCGAGCTGGGGGGGAGCACCCGCAGACACCTGAGCCTGGTGCCCAAACCACCCGCACTGACCCGTGTTCTCTGCCGGCTGGCTGACCTCTCACCCCCACGCAGCAGCACCGTGGAGAGTGACCTCAAGGGCCTCCAAGTTTTTCATCCTGCTTTCCTTCCACGCAGCACAGAATCCTAACTGGTTTTCCTCCTCCTGCTCCTTTCCATACGTACAGCCACAAACACTCCAGGTGCAGACTAACAGCGGGCAGTTTAGAGGGCAGCAAGGAGAGCAGTCAGAGGCCAGCAAAACACGACCTGTTGGGGAAAAAGTCTGTCTGGAAGAACTGGATTTGTCTAGTCTGGAAATCAGAAGGCAGAAGAGAGTCGGTAGCAGTCTCCAATTATGTAAAGGGTTGCTGCAAAGGGTGTGGGAATAAATTGTTCTGTATCCCCACAGGGAACAGGACAAGGCTGTAAACTGCAGATTAGACTCTAGAAAAAACACCTCAGTGGCAAAGATTATTTAAGCTGTGCGACAGACGACGGGGAAGCTGCTGGGGTTTGAGAGCGGGCGAGACAAACACCAGTGAGGTGGGCTGGAGGAAGCAGCTCCCTGCTTGAGGCTGGGAAGGGGCCCCCGTGCAAGGCATGCTCTTCTCCAGCCATTTCAGCACTTAGTGCCTGCTTTGAGCTAACTTTTCACTGCTTTCTGCCCAGCGTGAGTGGACCAACAGCTTTTTTGGGGGTGATGCTTCCCCATTCTGCAGTGCCCATGGTGTTAGAGGTACCACAGCATCTCAGCCTGTCCTCCCGGGGGAGGGGAGCACCCACATCTCTCTGTCCTGTGCTTAGGACCCACAGCACATCAGGGAACACCACTCAGGGACCACCTCCCCTCCCAGGGGAGCTGCAGCAGGACAGCATCACCCACCCGCCACTTCCCAGGAGGAATTAGTGGTGGGGTCCAGCTCCTCACCCCCTCTGGGGCCATCAGTACCTGTAAAATTGACCAGTCTGGCTCAGAAAGTTTAGCTCCTTGTGCCTCTTTTGAGCTGATCTGTGTATTTTTCTACCGAATAAGCCTGTGGGTATTTTAAACAGAGCTAAAGAGACAAGAGATGAAGCCCAGGGCCAGCTGAAAGCATCTTTAAAAACAAAGAAGCCCCATGTATTCAGCAAAACCTCCAACCCAGCTGCCAGATTGTCTGCTGGTCCCATCAGGTGGTGAGAGCTGGACAGACCCACCAGAAAGCCATGGAATTCCATGGAGAACACATCCTGCTGTCCTGGGGAGAGGAAGCTGCAATTGCCATAGGGGAGAGAAATTGGGCAAGTGGTGCTGTGCGCCTTCCACAGCTGGCAAATACCCAAAATTCTACCTTGGGGTGAAAAAAGCACCTTCTGGTAAATGCCACGTGCTCTCACTGGGGTTTGTTCCCGAGCACCTGCCTGTGCCAAACTAACCACTTCTGTTTAACAGCAGGAGAGCCCACGGAACTTGAAACATCTTTAATAATATTTACTCTCTCGCAATAATATCAACGCTAACAAGGCCAGAGGAGAAAAAAGTTGTCCTAAATCTCAGGATGTTTATGTAAAGTGAGACTAAACTTTCCTGAAGTAGGAACA
This sequence comes from Eulacestoma nigropectus, assembly GCA_013397775.1. NCBI lineage: Eukaryota > Metazoa > Chordata > Aves > Passeriformes > Eulacestoma > Eulacestoma nigropectus. The sequence goes on from VZTE01003399.1 coordinate 190,085, forward strand.
TTTCCAAAACCAGATAATCCTCCCTGGGGAAAAAAAAAAAATCAGTAACAAATTTATGAGATGAGGTTGCAAAAGAAAAATACCAGAGTGCTGTGGGAGGCAGGCAAAACCATGGATCCTTCTCTTTTGGGGCCACACTTTTTGCCAGCTGAATCCTGAATGGGGTGATCAAGAGGCACTAAATTTGTCTGAAAAAAACTCCTAGAAATCTCATTTACCCATCGGCTATTGCAGACTGCAAGAAAAAACATCAGCAAATTTCCCTCTGGATGCTCTGGCCAGATATTTTCAGCCGGGTTATGACCAAGCAGGCGGCAGCTCCAGCCTGTCACTGGAACCTGAGCTCGGAGGAGACGCCTTTGCCCTGCCTGCTGCTCCACCCCAGACCCTTAGTTTACATTCCAGCTATGAAACGAGTGCTGCTCTCCACTTCCCAGATCCCATCTTTCAGCTGGAGCATATATTTTCCTGGCACTTGTTCTGCTTCACTACCCAGCCTCCCGTGTTCAAAACGTCTCTGCCATGTGGAAAGCACACAGGGACCTGTGTTCTTCCCCTGTTCCTCTGCAACTGCAGGTGCCTGGATTTCAGCACAGAGACATTTTTATCCACTTCCCCACCCTCCCCATCCGTGCTTGAGCTGTTTGCCTCAAATCTGAGCCATTTCTCAGGGTCTGTCTCACAGCCCAGTCAACACAGAGGGAACCGGTGCCAAAAACCCATTTCTTCCTGATCTGATTGTTTGTTTTCCTGCCTTTCCAGTTTGGGATTTTTGACAGGGAGCCATGTGAAACCAACTGCTCATTGTTTACTGGGAAGCCTGCGGCTGCGTTTTAGTCATTTTGCTCGCCAGAGGACCCGAGGAGATGATGGAAAGTCAATTAGCTCCCTGCAATAACCTCTTTGGCAAAGCTCTCCGGTGTGCACACACACAGAAAAGCCAACCCAAACAAGCGCCCCGGGGTGTCACCGCTGGGCCAGGGCAAAGCTGCTCCTGCTGTGCTGCCCAGTTCCCTCCTCCCCTGCTCCCACAGCAACGCCCCAGCCGAGGCACCGCCCCAGGGCCACCCCGCTCCTCACCCACGTCTGATCCGGAGGGTTTGGAGAGAGGCACAGCAGGGCAGAGTCCCTGCGAGGGCAGCCCAGCAGCACTGCCTCCAGCTCCCCCATCTGGAGGGCATCTTCCCAGCTCCCCCAGAAAGCTCCTCATGCTTGGGCAGGATGGGCAAATCCTCAGCCTAAGACCTGGTGGCAACCCAAGAGGCAGATCCAGCCAGCTCCTCCCTGTGACAGCCCAAATGTACCAGTGGCCGTGTGGCACTTCTCCCACCAAACCTTCGCTCACGTTTTTTGGATCTGCTCCAACACAACGTCTCAGCATCCCCCTGACAGCAGGGCAGAACAGGGCGTTATCCCAAGAGAATAAAGAAAAACAGGAGCTTTAAAATGTGCATATTTTTAACAAGTACATTTGAAAGTCCCTCGGCACCTGCTGGCAGCTCCTCCCCAACCCCAGGGCTCATCCATGTGGGTTTAAGCCAGGATTTGATGGATTTTCCAAAGCCCTTACTCCTCTCCAGCCACTGTTTCCCACCCAAACACAGCAACAGTGGTCCCGATTCCCAAACACCCAACAGCAGCATTTTGGTCTCCTGTCCTCTTCAGCTCCTCCACCAGCTGCAGTCCTCACCAGCAGCTCCGTTGTTTATCACATTACTAAAATATTAGTGAATTATTAAAAATATTTTTAACGAGCACAGCTTAGGGCTGAGTCCCAAATGCTTCCAGAAACAAACATCTTGTAATGTTCCTCCACTTACAGTAACCCTGAAATGGACCAGAAAACGTTTTATTTTTCGGTACAAGTTCCCCTGATTTCATTCCTATTCGAGTCAAGCATAGCTCCTGAATCACTGCTTTTATGTATTGTATTTGTGGTGCTATCAGCTGTGTGCCCTGCCCTCACAAAACATTTACCTTCACCAGATGAAGGGGGGCTCAGCACCTTCAGCTGCAGTAGGCAGCCAGTTTGTCATGATCTGTTATAAAGACTCAAAAAAAGTCAACATTGAACAGTTTTACCTTTTCCACACTAAGTTTGGAGGGTGCCCAAGGACAAACAGGGTCTTCTGAGGCCCCTGTCGAGAGCAGGACAGCAAGTGCTGCAGGTGCCCAGCCCGCCTTCATCTCCCCAATCTCTCTCCTCCAGCCCCGGCCTGGGCAGAAGCAGGAGTCAGGCACAGCCTCATCCTCACCCCAACTCCCAGAGCAGGGAAGCCCAGGAAGCTCGAGAGCCACCTGATATCCCCGTTCCAAACACATCCACCCGCACACCTGAAGAGCAGCAGCCCCAGGAATTTTCATGGGCTGTGCCCAATCCACTCGTTTGGGATGTCCTGGGGCTTGGCAGCTTGGGCCTAATTCACCTGCTTTGATCAAGAGGAATTTAGCACAAAACACCATGGAATAGAATCATTTAGGTTGGAAAATGCCCACGAGATCATCAAGCCCGAAGGAATCCATGCTTTCTGTTCAGTTTGCTCTCCAGAAACAAACTGGATTTTATTCCCCAAGCCTTTGACCGATGGATTTACAGGGACACAGTGACTCCCCCAGTGGCATCTGGCAATGGATTTGAAGCCAGAGGGCTGCAAAATGACCTTAGCACCGCAGAGGGGGTCACTGCACGGCCCCCACGCCAGGTCCAGCCACGCTGCCAGCCCACCCCAGCTTTACATGAACACGGCAAAGAGCTAAAGACCCCCTGAGCAGAGCTGAGAGCTGGTGATGAGTGTCCCCAGGGAGCCCCAGTGCTGCTTCCATGGGGGATGATCCTGCCCAGGGAACAGGGAGGCACGCTCCAGCGAGGCAGCCAGCATCCCCAGGGCTGCTCAGGCTCGGAGGCACAGCTCCAACTCGTGATAAACAACAATATTAGTGAAATAATGTCTAAACAGAGCCAAACAGGATCCTCTTGCCAGCAGGCAGGGAGGGAGTCTCGCTGCAGGAGGCACTCAGAGATGTGTATACGAGGGAAGCTTACAATGCTGAAGAGCTCCTTTCTGACACCTCTCTCCTCCTGGTGCAGCTTTTCCCTCAATCTCAGTCTCTGAGCAGTCTCCCCTCCACACCAAACAGACCCTTCCCTCTCCCCGTGGTGCTCCTGGTGGGACAGTCAGGACTTGCCACATCCTTGGAGTGAGTCACTGCCTCCTCAGACAGGTGTCCTGCAAAGTCTCTGCTGCATGGAATGCTTTATCCCATCCCTGGAAGGGTTCCGGGCCATGTTGGAGAGGGCTTGGAGCAACCTGGTCTAGTGGAAGGTGTCCCTGCCCATGGCAGTGGGGTGGAACCAGGGTCTTTGAGGTCCCTCCCAACCCCAACTGTTCTGTGATTCCCACCCCGGCCCAGAGGGAAATTCCTATCTGAGCCCCACGGGCCTCAGCTCCAGGCAAACCAGACACAGGCCCCATAAAGACAAATCCCGAGCGCATCCCCTCTCCTGGGAATGCAGCACTGCTCGGGGAGAGGGGCTGGAGCAGGAGGAGGATCTGCAGCAGCCACTCCCCGGGCTGCCTGCAGAGCCGTAGCTGTGCTCCCAGAGCTTCTGGCCAGCCCCCAAGCTGCTCACCTCAAACCAGCTCACAACTGAGCCATCCTGCCCTGCTCTGACCCCTCTGCTTGCTGGAGACACTGAGACACTGACAATGGGTGTTAAAGCCGGACAGAAGCAGCTGTCAGCAGCTGTATTTATGAAAGCTGGGAGCTCTGAGCCAGCTCTTACCAGCTTTACTACAGCTCTCCCGGTGTGTCTGCCAGGAGAAATGAGGTTCCAAGGGGTCTTTGAGGAAATCTGGATCCAGGTAATCCAGGTAAACCCAGAGGAAGCTGCTAACCACAGAGGAAAAACATGAGTCTGCAGCACAGCTTTCCTCAGCTGAAGGCCAGCGTGCCAGCCCAGGCTCCAGGCACTTCCCAGAGGCCAGCAGGATGCTGGGGTGTCTTCCTGAGGCAGCCCAGCTGTGCATTCCTCTAGGACAAACCGGGAGTGATGAAGCTGGCTGCACCAAGGAGAACCTGTGGTCCCCAAAAAAATGAAAAATGAGGATTATGAGAAGGCAGAGGAAACACAGAAACAAGGCCTACATGTACCAGCTTTGAGCACAGCCTGTTACCCAGCTGATGGGGAACAGAAGCTGCTGCACTATTTTTAAAACCTGGAAATGCAGACCTGGATTGAGCAATGGAATAAGGGGAAGAGAAATTGCTCTCATGAGCTGAAGCTGTGTCTCTCTGCTCTCACCTCCCGTCCTTCTGCAGCCTCCTGAGCTGCAGGATCTGCTGGGCTCACCCCAACCCACCTCACCTGGGCAGGGCTTCAGAAAGCTTCTCCCAGTTTCCCTCAGGATATCACCCGAGGCATGCCCAGGGCTGCCTGCACCTCCTGCTGTGGAAATGGTGCTCCCAAAGAAGAGCAGGTGCTTTGCTCTGAGGAAGGCAGGGAGCAGATTCAGCTTTTCAGCCCAGGATTTTGGCAGATCCAGCTCCCCTTGTCTGGCTCCACTGCCTGTCTCCCCCCCTGCCTTCCCTGGGAGCCCACATCTGGGCAGTTCCAGCTGAAGGCAGCCAGGAGCTGAGGGAATGGTTGCTGGGAAACTGTTCAGGAGCCCTGGCTGTAGGAGCAGCCACAGCTCAGGGCACCAGCAGCACAGGCTGGCACCAGGCACTGGTCCCTGGATTTGGGCACATCGTCGACTCAGTCCCAGCCCAGAAAGCTGCAAGTTAGACCCTTTTTTAGGATGCTGGTGCTGGTCAGAAAAGCACATCTGCTGAGCAAGCAGGATGGGATGTCACGGCCTGCTGGATCCCACTAAGGTTTTGTGGGGGTGCTTTCCCCTCAAACCACTCCGGTGCCGGGGTGATCTTGCTCCCCCTTGGTCTCCAGGAGCCTGGACCAGCTTCTCCTCTCTGGCTCTTTCCCGGGGTGGATCCATGAGCACTAGATCCCTCTGCCTGGGGACAGCGGGGCTCGCTGCCACCAGGGACATCATCCTTTGTCATTCTACAGACCGGAGACAAAGCCACCACCCTGCAATGCCCAGCCTTCTCCCACCTGCCCCCGGGAACACGTCAGAGCCTGCGATGAGCTCTGCTCTCCTGACAGTGCAGCCCTTGGGAATTTTTCTGGCCAGTTCCGGCCTCACAGAGGGACACAGTAACCCAGGGGATCCAGGAGGCGGATTCCTACATGACAAGCATACTATTTCCTACATTTAAAAAGCCTCTTCTTGCACTGTCTTGCTGAGTAGACTATACTGCATAGCGCTCTCAGGCACGTGGTGGGGATTTTGGGAGTGTCCCGTGCAGGGCCAGGACTTGGGCTCAATGATCCTTGTGCGCCCCTTCCAAGCCAGGGTGTTTTATGACTATAAAATACATGTTTTGCACAAGATTGATCTCCTCCATTTCATTATAAGCACACACCCCCCCCAAAGGTAAAGCTGCCCGCTGACCCCCACCAGCTCCAAAGCATTAGAGCTGCCCCACAGAGGCCACCCAAGGGCTCCAGCCCCACTGAGGGGGGTTTCTGCCTGCCCTAAGCCCAGCACAACCCACCTCCAGCCTGCTGCCACAGAAGCACATCGCTTGCTGCCTGCAGGAGACAAATTTCTTCCACCTCTGGCCAGCTCTGCTCAGTGCCAGACTCATTCAGCACAGACAGCAGATGGTTAAAGGAATGTTTGCTGCACAAGGCACTGCCTCGAGGTGCTCTTTTGAGTTCCAGCCCTTTCCCCAGCACCCAGTGTGGGGATTATGGAGAGCAGATCCCTCATTCCTCTTGCTCTGAAGCCTCCCATTGCACAGCTGGGGTGCAGCTGCCCTCCTGCTGCCAGCCCAGGGGGACCTTGGCTACGACTGCCGGAGCTCTGAAACACAAACCTGGGAGGTTTAGGGGAGCAGATGGCCCAGGGCTTTGTCACAGGCCCAACAGATGTGATGGAAAGAGCCAAGGATGGCCCCGTATGCGGTAGAAACATCCAGGGATGGAGAGTGATTTACGCAAAGCAGCTCTTGTGTCCCCCAGGGAATCATCTCCCCTCTTCACTGCCCATTTCTTGGGAGGAATCAGCAGGAAAGCTCAGTGCAGCCCCTGCTTAGGCAGCAGAACTATTCTCCCACCTCATAATTTGGTTTTCCTGCAGATGAAGGATGCTCCTGGCCCTCCTCACTGCACCTCCCGCTCCAGGCTAAGCACATGTGGGACACTGATCTCAGCTGGGGCTTCCCAATGCTGCATGGAGCACTAATAAAACGGGATAATAGGAACTGGAGGGTGAATTAAACATATGAATCACTTCCTCTCCTGGCTCTTCCTGCTCCTGTTGTTTCTCTTATCCCCTCGGTCGAGGCCCAGCGAGAACATCCATTTCCTGCCCCCCCTCTCTGCAGTGAACACCAAGGGGGGTGCTTTTTGTCTCATCGTTCTCAGCTGACAGCCACAGAGCTGTGCCAGTGCTGCCAAGGCCATTTCTCCATCACAGGGCAGAGCCCTGGGTGGCTTTAGCAGGAGCCAGAGCCCTGCTGGCTCCCAGGAGGCAGCTCCAGCCCCCACCCCAACCTCACCTGACTCTCCTGGTGCAGCCTGGGGCTCTCTCCAGCTCCCGTACACAGCCCACGCTCTCTGTGCATCCTTCAGCCCCCCGTTCTCGAGGGATGGGTGCACAAGCACCCCAAGACCTCTCAGCACCTTACGGCTCTCCCTGGATGAGGCTGGGCACAGCTGCCACGAGCCTTCAAGGATACCAGACAGCCTGCTCCTCTGGGAAGAAGCCCCAAGAGGCCATTTCCCCCCAAAAAGGCCCTTTCCCCCCAGCAGCCCAGCCCCAGCCTGGCGCCAGGGCGTCACTGTCACAGCAAAGGACAGCTCCAGAGCCCTGAGGTGGCTCATTTGCAGAGAACACTGTGGCTCTCCCACCCTCTCCCCCACACTGGGAGCAGCCCTTCCAGGACAGGTCTCCTGCCAGCCCAGCCTGTAATTAGGACCAGCAGAGAGGGTGAGCTCAGGCAGCCCTGGGGGGTCTGGTCCCCCCAGCCCGCTGGCACATGGCAGCACCACAGTCCCCTCCCCAGCTCCCTTCCCGTTATCTCAGCTGCAGCATCGACTGCTCCAGCTCCGAGCTAATTACTCCCTGCAAGGAGAGGCTGCCAGAGCAACGAGCCAAGAGGGACACCCCGAAACAGCAGAATGCCTGGCAGGCACAGACAGTGACAGGACATCTTGCTGCAGCTGACAGGCAGATGGATGCAACCATCACCACCCAGAGTCCCCATTAACAGCCCCTGCCCACAGGCTGGGGAAGCAGCACAGCAGGGGAAGGCTTTGGCGCCAGCTTTTCCTCCCACTTTGGGACTCCTGGGCTGTCCCTGCTCGCTCTGCTGCCAAGGGGAAGGACGCAGAGCAAAGCAGAGCTTGCAAAAGCCCTAAGCCAGGCTGTGGTGGGACCGTGAAGCGCCAGGGTTGCAAAGGCCTTTTGGGTTATCAGGGAACCAAGGCCACTCTGGAGGTGCAGGAGCCCAGGAGAGACAGACCCCTCCTCCTGTCAGGATCGGGGGCTGCCTTAGGGACACATTCGTGACGTGTCTGGGGGGCTTCGGTGCAAGCCTAGGAGGGCACCGAGGGTCTGTGATGGCAAACGGGGCTGCGAGTCCCTGTCCCAGCGTCACTCGGGCCGGGAGCGGGGATGAGGCACCAGACCAGCCTCTCTCACGCTGACGGTGCTGCCGGGAGAGACGCAGCCCTGGGCAGTGCTCGCTCAGCTCCCACACTTCAGGTCACTTCAGTGCACCTGGGAGCGCAAGGGTTTCAACCCTGGGAGCGCTCCAGAGCACCACTCTGAATTTCCGTGCTGAACAATCACCTTTTATTTGCCATCTGAGACAGCTGAGTATTGAAGCACTGCAATTTTCTACTGGGGAAAACTGTTTTGTCAGCCGAAGGAAGACTAAATTGGTGCAGTCAGAATCTTCATCCACCTCCCCTCAACGTGTGCTTCCCCAGCTCCTCCTGTCCCCACCACGAGTCAGCCTGAAGGCTTCCAGCACCTCAGGTGGCAAGCACAACTGTTCCTGCCCTGATCCATAAATAGCTATGGAAAAAATTCCCAACTTCTCAGCTACAAAGAGGGGAGTCACACCACGGCTCCAGGAGATCCTGTCAGAGCAGGCATCACCTGCACCTCTAAGAAAGGTCCAATTAACAGCAGAATAGTTTCATCACAGCAACAAGATTTGATTTTAAGCAGGTTTAATCATAAATGGAGGATTTTACAAGTCCCTAGGAGATCCCACAAAATGCACACCAATGCTCCTTTGTTGGAACCACTTCCCCAAGCTGCAGGGAGTTTCCAACGAGAATTCCAAGAGAGAACCCCAGCTCCATGGGAGACGGGGAGGAACAGACCAGGACATGAGGCCAAGGGGTGTCTACAGAGATCCCAGCCACAGTGAGACTGGAAAGAGCAGGGATTCGGGAGTGAGCAGCACTGGGACAGGAGGTGGGAGCTCAGAGTGGTTCTGCCATCTCCATTGCAGCAAACACCAGCAGGAACAGCCCTGAGTTCATCCCAAAGCACAAGGAGTTCAGAGCAACAGACAGATCATCTCTCTGGGGTTTGGGTTTTTCCTTTAGGTGCAAAGGCAATTAACCTGTGGGGTTCATCACCACACAGCTAATTGAGGGCTCGAGGGAGCTGCATACAGAACAAGCAACACACACAGCAAAGAGCATCCGTGCTGGCTGGGGACGGGATAAAACGTCCCCCAGGGTGGTGTTCCCTGCTGGCTTCCCACAGGAGTGTCCCACCCGCAAGATGCTGCCCGGGGAGTCAGGTGTCCTCGCCAAGGGCTCGGCTGTTCAGTCAGATCAGACAGAAAAGCAGGAGGTGTGAGTCCCTCCCAGCCGGGGAAGGTCATGCTGACTGTGGAGAGGGCTGGGATGAGGAAGGGGTTTGCCTTTCCCGGATAAAGCCACGCACCCAGCCATGCAGCACCGCACTGGCCGTCTCTGGGGGCAAACGGGTGCTTGAGGGCAGGGAGATGGATTGCACGGGTCCCCTTCCCTCAAGGGCCGCATCTGGGGGTCAGTGGATCCATTCAGCCCTTCTCAGCCCCCCTTGATGTGCAAGGGGATCATCGGCCAAACCCCAAACCTGCCGCCTCTCAGCGTCCCTGGGGAGCTCCACGAGCCGCCCTCCCCAGCTCAGACCCTGAGCACTGCCAGGGGTGAGGAAAGCAGACCTTCCCAGATATTTCTGGAGGGAAGTTCACTCTGCCCAGCAGCCAAGAAAAATGACTGCTCAAATCCACTGCAAGCGCTGCCAGCGAGGAGAATTGTTCGGGGGGAAAAGGGATGGGGGAAGTGACGCACTGCCTCCCAAGCCCATCACCCTCTGCATCCCCTCCCCTGTGCTCCACAAAGGCACAAGCCTCCCCAGTTTGCCTTTTTACATCCCATGTCATCACCAGAGGCCTTTAACCCACCTCATGAGAACAATGAGTTGCTTCTCCTTGCAGAATCAGCCTGTCCCCGGCCTCCTCAGCCCCATGTGGGGCAGTGCCATCACATCTCGTGACCCTCCCAGCTCTCAGAGCCTGCAAACGTGGTGGCAGAGCACAGACAAGCTCACTTTTATTCCACAGCCCTCTGTAGTCTTCTCTTTGCAGGCTTTTTCACCACCTGAGCTCAGAATTTGTTTGGTTTTTAAGCATCCACAGCTCCCCACAGCATCACCACTGCTCCACACAGCTCCGTGAATCTGGATCCTGCTGCTTCCAGCTGAAGCCCCTCAGACTTCACATAAATCCAAAATCAAGTCATTCCCAGCCCCCCTCTCTGAGTCACCGGTGATTTTACAGAGAAACAGCTCCAGCTACTCCCCAGACCTCCTCTTCCCTCACCTCAGAAAGTACCCAGCAGGGAAGCTGATGGCAGCAGGAGTCTCCAGCATCACGGCCCAGGGAGGAGAGGATCTGGCCAGGAGACCTGTCCCCAACCTCCTCTGCCTGCCAGAAAGAGGCAGGATGGGGCCTGGAGCACTCCTGATCCCCTTCCAAGAGTGCAGCAGCAGTTTCCAGGCAGCACAGCAGCTACCAGTGCTGACAGGCATCTCCCAGCTGCCAAACGCTCCAGACCATTCCTCAAGCCCCTTGGAGCAGAGCTCTCCCCAGGGACACGGAAAGCAGGGTGAGAGCGAGGAGCCAGGAGTGACAGCGCCTGGAAGAGGCTGGTTTACAGCTCCAGCCAGGCAATGAGAAAATCACTCATCTCCACCAACTCATCCTGCACCCAGGAGGTTTTTATTTTATTACTTCGGAGGTGGCAGAGGGTGATTTATTGATCAAAGATGCTGCTGAACAATTAAAGCGAACGCTGCATCCGGGTGCTCACAGGACACCTGGCCGGGGCTGGGAGAGTGCCAGAGTCCAGAGGGGGAGAGGAGCAGGGAGACCCTGGGGCACCCAAGCTCCTGGATGGCAAAGGGAGCACAGTGCCAGGAGACAGCTTTGCAGACACTCAGAGCAGGGAAGGAGCCAGGCAGCTGCTGCAGGCGGGACATCCCGCAGGGCTGTGGGGTGCTCGGGCACAGCAGGAGCAGAGGGGACACCACAGGACACGAGCACTCATCCACAGGGCGCTCCTGACCCAAACCTTGCTCTGATCCACCACAAGGGCGTGGCTGCAGGCCATTTTTATCTTAAAAAAGAAGGAAAAGAAGAATGTGCCAAAGGGACAGCAAATCCACGCTCTGGTGCCAGCAGAGCAGATCCCCCACTCCAACACGGTCCTGACCTGAGCTCAGCCCCCAGCCCAGGAAAAAGGGCCAACAACACCGAGACCTGACAACTCGCTGCAAAAATCCTACACTTGTGGTCCAGCTCCACCACAAGGACCCCTCCAGGGGGAAAGGGTCCCCCAGGTCCCCCCAGTGCATGGTCAGGAGCAGCTGAGGTGGGTTTGGGCCAGGTGAAGGGGGATGAAGTTGAGCAGAGGTCGAGGATTCCTTCACTCCGAGTGACCACGTGTGTGACCAGGCTCAGCACAGCCAGGAAAGCCTCGAGGAAATGTCGAGTTCAGCTCTTGTGAGACAACGAGGAGGCAAAAAAAGCGCCTGTGCAACGGAGCAAAAACCCTCCAGGAGGGCCTGGGGCCAGCAAGCGTCCCTGAGTCACCGCCAGCCCTGCCTGCCCAGGGATGCCCGGCTCTCCAGCCTCCTCCGGAGCAGCTCGCCGTGGGCTGGAGCCCCATCTGCCGGCTCGGCCACGGAGGATGCACATCCCGGCTCCGCAGGGCGAGGGGAAAGCACACAGCACCCCCGGCTCTGAGCATGGCGCCTGTGCTGGGCACCGCGGATGCTCCAAGGGAAGCAAGCCCACGCCCAGCCCTGCTTCCCCTCCACGTTCCACCAGGAAAACAGCTTCGCCAGGCCACTGAGATCTTTGCCAGGCAGCCCGTCTGCAAAAAGCACCCGTTCTCAATCAGCGACAGCAAGGCTGTGATTGCTGTGCTCCTCACACACACGGGCGCGGAAATGCACCCACTCCCCACCCGGATGCAGCAGCAATATCGGCCCCATCGCCTCCAGCAGGGTGTAAGTCAGCCCCCCGAGCCCGAGGAACAAGCCCCGGCTGGCAACAGCAGAGAAGGTGGGCTGGGAAAACCAAGAGGCTGATGTCAGGGGAGCAGAAACACTAAATATTTACACAGCCTGCCACCAGCCCCCAGGCAAGGAGGTGGCAATTCTACAACTTAAATCGAGAATTAAAAAGTGCAGCCAGCATAACAATTTTTGTATCACTAAAAGCACAAGAAAATTACTTAAACATACCCAACAGGGGGAATTAAACTCAGCCAGGACAAAGGGAACCAAGTGCTTAAGCAGCTCCTGGGGGTTTGATGGGGTTTAGTGGTCATGATGTATCAGGGCCCCCAAAACACAAGGGCACCTCTCACCCACCACCATAGCAGAGCCAGACCTGGGGTGGGAAAATACCCAGCTACTGTCAGCAGCACCAAAAGGGCTCCCAGGGGGGAAATACCCCCTTCCCTGGGTGCTGCAGGAGAGCAAGGAGGAGAGATGCTGCTCCAGTCTGATCCACACCCCCGCCTTCATGCACCAAAGGGGAGCCTCAGAGAAGCAGGACAGAACAGCCCAACCTCCCCCAAAGAGCCAAACCAGGAGCTGAGAGCCCCGGGCTGAGCTTAAACACAGCCTTTGGTCCAGGGCATGGGTGGGATGCACCGGTGAGACCAGCTGGGACCTGGCTCTGCAGGTGAGGAGAGGCGAGAGCCATGTCCCGTCACTCGGCACCGCTGATCCTTCACAAGCTTGAGCGCCCTGCTTGCAGGGAAACCCTGCTCCCCACTGCACACAGCCTGCTGGGCTCCTCAGCCCAGCAGAGATGAGCCACTGCTCCCACCGGCCGCGGCTGCCCAGGGACAGGAGCCACTGAGGCCTGCGATGCTCCCAGGGGAGCCGAAGCGCTGCAGTAACGGTGTCACCCTGCACAGCAGCGGCGCAGGGGGCAGGACAAGGGCCCTGCCAGGCCCTGAGGGGCAGCACAAAGCCTCCCACCACCCCGCCCATGCCCACCCTCTTAAGGAGCCTTGCGCCTCCAGACGGAGCTGCCATTGCCTCCCGTAGGAAGGCAGGGAAGCTGCTGCAGAGCAGGGACCCGTCCTGGCGTGTTCCCCTCTCCCAGCCAGCACATCTGCCCCGGCAAGGTTGGGGGTTTATGCTGTACCTTGGCTTGGCTTCATCTCTGAGCCTCTCTCACGTCAGGCCGCCCCACAAGCAGCTGACACCCTCCACTGTTGGCCCCAGGGAATTCTCCCTGCCAAGGCTCTGCGGATGTGCACGGGGTTTGGAGCAGATCCGGGCAGCACCAGCTCTGAACAACCACACACTGTCCCACCCCAGCACCACAGACCCCTCTGCCAGGTGCTACAGGCTGGGGGTGTCTTGTGGTGTCCTTACAAGTGCATAAAGAAAGCCAAAGTCACATCCATTCCCTTTTTTTTTTGTCCCCGAAGGCTCCAGGTGCCGAGCGTCTCCTAACGCAGCCCGGGGAGCAGGTTCAGCAGCGCCCTGGCAACAGCTGGGAATCCCCATGGGATGCGACGCAGTCACACAGCGCTGACCTGCAGATGGGCACTTCAGGGCTGTGATGGGTCTGTCCCACCTCCTCGGGGGCTGGGGCCAAGGCCCCCCAGGGAACAGAGTCCCAGAGAGCGGACTGCGTCTCCCGGGAAGAGGCAGCACATTGCAGCAGCCAGGTTTTCCCTGGCGAGCTACTGCCAACTTCCACGAGAGGGCTTTGCTGCACAAGGAAAGGAAGTGAGAGGAGCTCCGTTTACAGCCTGCTTCCAACCGGGTCCTGAGCTTTCTCCACGTCTCAGCCAGGGCTTAGCAGGCACCAGCAGGACACAGGCACCAGCAGGACACAGGCACCAGCAGGACACAGGCACCAGGGATCACACCCAAAGGTGACATTCATACGATAGCGGCGGTATTGACACTGCTTTGTTACTGAAGCCTCTCTTTCCTGGGTGAGCTGCATCCCAGCGTGGCCACAGCTGAGCCCAGCTTTCCAGGGGACACTGGCGCTAAACCTGGCCCCAAAGCACGGACACAGCCTTCGGCACCCACTTGCACGCCAAGCTGGCCACTGCATTTGGAGAGGCGCCAGGCTGACACCCGCAATCCCTCCCACCAGTGCCGGGCGCTTTGAAGCACAGCTGATGAGGGATGGGCAGTGCCCTTGCTCCCACGGAGATAAGCACCGCTGGCTGCCACCGTGGGAACGCGCAGGGCAGAGGAGGAGCAGGAGAGAGGACGATGAGTCTTCTGCCCCCGGCACGGCCAAAGGAATTCACCCTGATTTCCATGCACACTCACGCGGGTCTCGGGTAGGAGACGTGAATCACGGGCAGGGACGTGTAGGGACAAGTCGCAGGCCACCGGCTCCGGGAAATGACAGCGGCACCTTGCACCTGGCCCGGCCAGCCCTGAGCGTGTCCTGACAGCCACCAGCCCCTCATCTGAACAGAGGCAGCTGGGTTTGGGTAGCGCTGCCTCAGATGAAGAGCTCCCAGATACCTGAACCTCAAACAAATTCCCGAAACAGTGGGGACAGGGGGAGGGCAGCCACTTCATCTCATGGGGGTTGAGTTCTGTGAGGGCAAAGCCTGGCTCATCCCTTGCCAGGCGATCCGCAGGCTGGCCGGAGGGCCGGAGCCACACAGCATCTCTCAAGGTCACTCCAGCGCCCTCCGCTCCTGATGTAACGCGAAGCGACGGCGGGCAGGGGCCGCGGGGGGATGCGCCGGCTGCTTCTGCCAAGCGCTGCTTCCCCCCAGGCCGTGCTGCGAAAAGAGCGCCGGAGCGAGCCGCGTCTGAGCACTCGGCCGAGCCCCGGAGCTTCTCCACACCCGCAGGGGACACGGCCAGCTCTGCCCCGGGAGCTCTGCGGCTCCAGAGACTGCCACGGGCACAAAACCGGGATCGCCGGGCTTCCGCTGCGAGCCCAGAGGGAAGGAGCGGGCTTGGCCGGGACAGTGAGGCGCTGGGGTGACCTGGGAGGGGACTGACCTTGCCAGCACGGCAGGGTTGGGATCAGAGCCCGGCCCCGTGCTCGGCTCAGCGGGCAGCACACGCCGCCCTACAGCCACTCTCCCTTCCCCCGGGAGGGCTGTGGGGACACGAGAGGTGACTTCTTCCTCCTGCCGCTTGTCACCCTGTTTATTTTTAACAGCCCTCCCTCCTGCCTGGATATGACCCTCCCCCCGGGAAGTGTCTCCTGGTGCTCTCCCAGCAACAGCCAGCCCCGTGGCACTGCTCGGAGCCCAGCGTGGCTGCTCCCTCCGCACCTGGCCGCTGACCAGGGACATCACGTCACACACTCTCCTGAGCCGAAGGCAAACGCTCGCTCCTTTGCTGTTTCCAGGAAGGGAATTTCAGTAAGCCCGGCGCAGGGAGCACTGCCAGGGCCAAAGGGAGACAAGGTCATGCGGGAGGCATGTGTCACCCTGGCCACCTCCCTGCTAACCGGCCCTTTATCACAAAATGCACCAATTCCCCCGGAAAACCACAACAAGGACAAGGCTGGGAAAAACACAGACTGCAATGGTCTCACCAGTGCTATCCTCTAAGGACAGAGCCACGCTCCGAGAAGGGATGGGAGAACAACACCATGAATATCCAGTGGGGTTTATACCCAGCTCCCTCCATACAGTGTTTACACCCTGCTGACATTTGCTTTCCATTAACAGCACAGCCACAGGGCAGAGACACAGCAATGAAGGAAGTGGCACAGGCTGCGGGGTGATGAGTGCTGCCACGGCCCTTGCCGGGTGCCAGAGCTGGGAAGGCGAGTGTGGCACAGGGCAAATCCCTGCCGGAAAACACCAGAGAGGGTTTTGCAACTCTCCCTGGCCAGCCGTGCCACACCACAGAGGAGGGAATCATAGAATGGTTTGGGCTGGAAGGGACTTCTTTAAAAGATCCAATCCTCCTCCTGTGGGCAGGGACACGTTCCTCTATCTCAGGCTGCTCCAAGCCCCATCCAACCTGGCCTTGGACACTTCCAGGGATGGGGCAGCCACGGCTTCTCCGGGCAACCTGTTCCAAAGAACAGGAAGAAAAGTCCCGGTTCCCTTCCCTGTCCGTCCTTCCGTCCCTCCTGCCTTCCCATGGGAGCCGTGCCTTCCTCCGGATGCGACTCCTCCCAGCTTCCCTGCCATGTCAAGGGCTCACAGGGTCAAATATTCCCACCGGAGCGCACAAGGCTGCAAACGGGCAGTGGCCAGCTCTGCCCTCCCCACACCCTTGCCCTGGGGGTTTTCCATCCACTCAGCCCAGGGTTGAGGGCAAGTTTGGGCTCCAGGGGTTTCTCTCTCACCCCGGAGAGGTGAGGGTATCCCACTGCCCCTCACAAGTTGCCCATTCCCATGGGACTGTAGATGTTTTTCGATGTTGCACTCTGACTCCTGTAAAATGCTGCCAGGGCCAGCTCTGGGCGAAAAACCACATCAATTCCTCCTCCTGATTTGTTTGCCATGGAGATGGAGCACCGCACTGCTCCCAGAGCCTCCTTTCAGCCAGTCGAGGCAAGGCAGGGATACTCGGTACCCTCAGCACCGTGCCTTGGGGCAAACCCGCATCCTGCCCTGGCTCCCGGCTTGGCACTTCCACCAGCACACCCTGCCACCGCCCGAGGTGGATGGAAACAGCGGGCATGGAGGAGCACGTGTGCTGGCAAAGCCCACCTGCCTGCACTGCTCGATGCCCAGGTTAGCAGGAATAAATCCGAGGAACTGAATGGGACACGGCTGAAACAGACACTTCCTCCTCTTTTTCCTCGAGATGCTCCAGCCACGCTCCGGCTGGGACCCACGGCAGGCTCCCCGAGGCACAGCGCCCGGGGGGATCCGCTGCTGCTGTGCCACTCTGCCAACATCCCCTGCTTGCTCCAGGAAGGGAACAGGACACCACGTCCGCCAGATCCCCCAGCCCGGGGCCGAGGGGAGCAGACACCCACAGGACTCCCACAGACGGAGCCCGGGGCGGCAGTGGGGCTCCCACCTCTGCATCCCGCTCTGGCCGTGCTCCCTGCTTCCTGCTCTCTCTCCCCCTTCCTGCCTCTCCCAGCCCACCCTCCAGATTTCCGAGCGAGCCGTGTCCTTCCTGCCCTTCCCAGCGGGGCCGGCATGTCCCATCCGCCCAGCCAGCCGTCTGCTTCTCCATTTCCCTCCCTGTTCTCCATTCCCCGCGCCTCTGGCTTCCCCCGCTCCGCCGCCCGGGACCGCAGGGCTCCGCTGGCAGGGTGGAGGCCGGGGCTTGCCAAAGCAAACAGCACACGAGGAGGAGGAGGAGGAGGAGGGCGGCCGAGGCCGGAGCAGGCAAAGGGCAGAGTCCACCAGCGGACCCTGCCGCAGCTCCGGGGTGGGGACGTTCCTTCCCCTGGCTTTTCAAATGCTCCGGGTTGGCTCCGTGCAGCCGGAGCTTGGCAGGCAGCGGGAGTCGGAGGGAATCCTTGGCTGAGCAGAGCCGGGGATGCTGAGCGGCTCCTCGGGGGGCTGAGCACCCCTTTGTGCCATCCCTCCTGTGGGTCCGGGGTGGGGGCTGAGCTTCACGGGGTGTGGGAGGCCGAGGGAAAGCGGATCCCGGGCTGGAGTTCTCCTGCAAGCAATTTAAAGCAAGGTCTTTTCCTCCCGCTCTGCTCGCTGCCAGGAAAAGCAGCAGGAAAACATTTCCCTGGGAATTGTTTTTGTTCCTTGCTCTGTCTGTGCGCATGAAGCTCTCCTCCGCCTTGGACATGCCTCAACCTGTCCCGAGGCTCAGATTAATCCCCTGCACCACCAGGGACGACAGCTGAGGTCAGATGCTGTCAGCAGAGGCGAAGAGGAGAAGGAGGAGGAGGAGGAGGAGACCTTCCCCTTAGGAAACCACACTGGTTCCCAACCAGAGCAGCGAGCATGAAAACAGCCAGCCCTGGCTGCTTCTCCTGAGCAGAAGGTGACCCCGCAGCACAGCAGCACACCGGAGCATCCCGCAGGACAGGGACACCCCGCTGCTGCCGGTGCTGCAGCAACGCGGCAGAGCCTAAAGCCCGGCTTAAGCGTAAGGCTGGTCTGAGCCGGGGTAGCTGCAGGCAGCAAATCCATCTGCAGTCAGGCAGGTCACAGCACGTCAGTGCCTTTGTGGGCATGCAGGTGCCCAAAAACAGGTGAGTGACAGCCAGTACCTCCGCTGGTGGAGAAAGGTCTGGCTGTCCCCCTCGGCTGCACCAGAGGAACGAGCGCTGGGCCACAAGAGCCAGCCCGGGTGCCTGCAGGCAGCTCTCAGCACCCCATTGCCCGCCCGGCAGGGAAGCCAGGAGGGAGGGAAAGTGGGAAAATTGGGATAGAGGGAGAGGGCATCCACCTCAAAGGCAGACCTTTGGTGTGCAAAGCGCTCAGACACCACCTCAGAGCAACTGGGAGAAACTCGGGAGAGCTCAGCTCCAGCAGATGATGCTCCTCAGCCCCTTCCCAGGCAGTTTACCTCCCTCTCCCCCCCTTTCTCCCTTTGCCTCGCGTGAGTGCTTGGGAAATAAACGATGACTATTTGCCTGCAGCTCTAAGCCCTTCCCTCCCCCTCTCCCCAGGCTCCATCACCAATAAATCACCCCGCTGGGAGAGAGGGCCAGAGGAAACCAGAGGCACAAAACCTCAAACAGAGCCTTTTTTTTCCCCCCTGCTCTCCCAAGCAGCTCTGCATTTCATTAGGCAGCCAGGCCAGGCCTCGCCCAGCTGGGGAGAAGGAGGGAGGGGAGGGGGGCCCCTCAGGGTTTGCATGTCGGGAGCAGAAATCACAACCAGAAGACCGGGAGAAGGGAGTTGTTTGTGTTTGCCGCTCATCCCGGTGCTCACCTGGCCCTGACCCTGACTCCGGGAACCGCGCTGGCCTGGAATAGCTCCCTTCCATTGGGTCTCCTCCTCGCCGAGGCAGCTCTGGGCACCTTCCAGCCAGCTTCTCCCCACTCCAGCCATCCCCACACGGTGCCAACCCCTCTCTCTGCCCCACTCCAACCCCTCAAAGGATCCTCCTTGGAAGAAGCCCTGGAGTTTTCCATGAGCCCGAGCCCTGCCAGCAAGCTCCACCGCCTTCCCCCTCCCCCTGGGCTGGACCACCCTGCCCCGGAAAACACAAAGCCTCTCCCTGCTCCCCTGCAAGAACCCCCCAGCCCGCCGGGGACCGGGGAGGGCGGTCCCCCCAGCCACCCTAAATATATGTTGGCAGAGCATCGCCGGCAAGCACAGTACATTGGAGACAGATGCAAGCCCCGCAGCGGCACGGGGGATCCGGGCGTGCCTCTCGTCAGCCTTCGGAACTGTCATTTAAGCACGCAGTGCTGTGCCAAAGTACTCCCGCACCCCTCCTTCCCAAAAAAGGGGGTCCTGGGGTTTAGCCTTTGGCAAAGCTTCCCGCCAGGGCTGCTCTGGTGCCCCCGGGCTCCCCGCGCAGGGAGAGGCCCGAGGAGGAGCAGCCCCCAGGGACGCTCCGGTTCCCTTGGGCAGGGAGAGGCCCCAGGAGGAGCAGCCCCCAGGGATGCTCCGGTACCCCCGGGCTCCCCGCGGCTCCCCAGGCAAGGAGAGGCCCCGGCAGGCACAGCCCCGCTGCTGGCCTGCCTCCCGCCTCCCTCCCAGCAGCTTGCCGGATTCCTGAGCGCTGACACAGGATGCTGCAGCAGTGAGTGTACAGAGCCTTCCTCCCCTTCCCCTGCCCCCAGGAGAGGAGAGATGAGCGGGTGATGCCGGGTTGCATCAGGCCGGGAGGGAGCGAGAGCAGCCGGAGCGAAGCGCGGAGCCTCCTGCGAACCCCTGGCTGCCCGTCGGCTCCCAGCCCCGAGGGTTTCCCCAGCCCCTGCTGGCACCTGGCCCGGGCCAGACACCTTTGAAGGCCGGGCTGATTCACACCGTTGACACTCCCTTATCAGCGAGAGCCGGTTTTAAGTCATTCCCTCACCCCAGAAGGTGTCCCTGAGGAGAGCCGCAGCTCACCCGCCCGGAGCTGCAACCAGGGATTGCTCCTGGATGATTACAGCAGCAGCAAAGTGAAAGCCTGCTGCCTGCCCTTCTTCCCAAGCATCACCCCGGCAGCCCAGCTGCCACGCTCCCTCTGCCAGCATCTATCCCACCCTCCGGCGGCGCTAAAGGATTTTCCCAGCACTTCTCCTCTCCCACGGGACCTGACCCGAACGGGGGGAAGGGCAGCAGCCGAGGAGAGCGCTTCCAGCAGCTCGTTACTATTCTAGGAAAGGTAGGATCCTGCCATCTTCCCATTAAGTCATATCCTCCTCGACCCGGTGAGGCAGTTTCCATAGGAGTCATCCTCTGTCCCAAGTAATGGAAGTTTTTATTTTTATCTGGCTTATTTATGCACTTCTCTTCCCTCCTTTGGCACTGGCCTGGGCAGTGAGTTTGGGTCATTAGCCGCAGCTCGAGCTCATTCCCTGGCCTTGCTCAGCTGTCCCATCCATCACCCTCACCTCTGTAGCACTGTGAGCAGAAGAAAAAGTCCAGGGGTTGAAGCAGCACAACAGAACAGATGAGTTAAGGAAAACAGACCCAGCTTAGGTAAAAGTGATAACAGGAATTGGGGGGGAAAAAAAAAAAAAAAAAGAGGTACTGGGTGAGTGAAAAATAAAACAGCAGAAAATTTGGTTCCAAAAGTAACACAGTGTCATTATTAGGGGGGATCTTTTTCGATTTGAGGCTGCTTTGGTCCAGACCCCTCAGCAGAGCTCACCGGCAGCTATCCCGTCTCTGTCATTTTTTTCCGATCCCCTCAGCCACAGCAGCCAGCGGCTCCCGGGGACACGCGCGTCCCAGGGAGCAAACCCCCACGGCACGAAAACACAGCCACGGGAGCAGGCGGGGCGTGCGCCGGCACAGCAGATGGAGCTGGGCCGGGTCTTTCGGGGACACGGCTCCGTGGCCGTGAGCCGGGAAGGGAGAACTTGCTCACCTCAGGTAGCTCCACGGGAGGTCACACGAGCCGAGGGAGCTGCGTGGGCATCTGTGGGCAGTCTCTGCCCTGTTCGCAGAGGCCAGCAGCAATTAAGCTGTTGCACAACTCTCCTCTGGAAGACAGAGTAGATACGAGCGCTGCTGGGTGTTCTGTGCCAGAGGGAGGTGAGGTCTTGTCTATGTAGGGACACCAGGGCCACAGGAACCAGTGGGACCGGGTGGTCTTCCAGGGGTTGGATGCCCAGAAAACCTTTGGAAATGCCAAGATCAGGAGTGCCCCCATCCCGTTTCAGGACTCGGAAGCTGGGCAAAATCATCCACTTCCACGGAGACTGTTGGAGGACAAGGAGCAGGACAAACTTGCTCCCCCCAGCCTTGGGAAGGAAACTGTGCTGGTGCAGGAGCAGGAGGCTGTTTCCATCCTCCAGCCCAGCTTCTGACCCTCAGAGCAGTGTTTCATGAGGGGAGCGGGAGAGCTGGGGGGATAGTCCTCTGTAGCCGTCCTCCTTCTCCTGTTCTCCTCTTACTGGAGAGATCCTGAGGTGACCTCGTCTCCCTTGGGAGGGGAGTGAGAGTGGGGGGTTCTCCTGGAGAGCACCTGTACAAGTGAAGCAGGGACCGTGCCTTCCCACCACCTCCCAAAGGACAAGCAAGTGCAAAGAAATGTCTCACCACACCCCATTTCCTTGTGCCGTCTACCAGACTGGAACTGTGTGTCACCATTGGGTGCAATTACCTGGAAAATTAAGAAGGTAGGACTTTTGCTTTTACCTAAGAATAGGGAGCCGTTAAATTGTACACAAAGTAGAAGAGCTGCCTCACGGCCACCCCAGGCCAGGCAGCTTCTCCTAATCTCTCCCTTCCCCCTGCTTTGGGATGACCCATCCTGACACCTCCAGTTCTCACAGAAACAAGGTGTAAAAACCCCATTCTGCCCTCTGTTTGGGGCAGCACTGCTCCCCACATGCCTATTCCAGCATAGAGAAAGCAGGGAGCAGAGACCCTTGTGCTGGTCACTTCTCATCTCCCACCCGAAACGGGCTCCTAAGGTTCAGACAGATATCCCAGGCTGCATTTCACAGCACACAAACATCCTCGACTTTGCCAGAGATGGAATTCTCAGTTGAAAAGTTCATTAATTAGGAGCAGAGAAGCCTCTAGTGAATCTTCCAGCAAGAAGCAGGGAAAAAAAATACCTCCACAATTCAGTCTAATTACAACGCCTTGGGGCGCTCCACTCACTGTGAAGCCGAGGCCAAACTTTTCTCCCCACCCCTAAGAGCAGGAACTTTAACCCAGTTATAGTTTTACTGATAATGAAAGAGGAAAAGAAACCCTCCTGATATTTATCATTTGAACTCTTCTGCAAGTAACAGCAAAGAGGAGGCACTGAAAAACACTTCTTGCAGAGCAGTAGCTGTGCTCTACTGGGTAGAATACACTCGCACAGCCCCAACCCAGAGCTCCAAGCAGGCAAGCGCTCGGCCCGGCTGTGCCACAGGCCTGGTCAGACTGCACCCAGCTGCTCCTCGGGGATTTAGCAACTGCTTCCCACGCACAGACAGTGACTCTGCACATTAGGTACTTTCAGAGCAAGACCTCAAATGCCACGGCAGCTCCAGCCCAGGGAAGAGGCTGCAGCCAGAAGAGCACTGGGAGCACCTGGAAGATCCTGGGAAGGACTCCAGCCACCCTGACGTAAGTTCCCTTTCTTCCCCAACTCCCAGAAAAGCTGGACTCCAACCCACCCCAAGCCTCCGGCGAGGCTGGGTGGATCCAGCCACAGACATGCAGAACCACACCCCGGCTGCTGCCGGCCCTCCTCCCCCTCGAGCCAGCGGGGCACAAACAGGAACTAGGCTCATACAGTTGAAAATATTTAATACGTGTTGTACACGTAGAATGACATTTTATACAAAACATGATACATCACTGAAGGAGAACACTGTACAAAATTCCCTACGGGAGTCCCAAGCCTTTATACAACAAAGACCGGGAGTTACCAAGCCTAACAAACAGGCTCAAGCAAGGACTTTCCGTCAGAGCGTCTGTAAACTTCGTTCCTCTCAATAAACACTTTTAAAAAGCACCATGTAATAGTTCTGACCTAAACCTTTCCAAAATAGAGACTTTATTTAATAAACTTAATACTTTCCAAGCTTAAAATATCACCCGCCGGGGGCGCCCCCGTGGTCGGCGGCAGCCGAGGAGCCTCCCCCGGGCGCCGGGGAGGGCGGCGGCTCTGCCGGGAAGGGGAATTCCGGGAGGGCAGGGCCGGGGGCGCTCCGAGGGCGGGTGCCGGCAGCCGGGGCCCGGCGGGGAACGGGGAAGTGCTGCCGCTGCCGCCCCGCGGTCCCTCCCGTGCGGCGGCGCGGGGCGGGTGTCACCTCCGGGCCCCCCGGCCCGCGGCGGGGAGCCAGTCTCTGCGGCCGGGCCATCAGAAGGCCACGATGGCCGTGCTCCAGGGGTTGAGGGTCCGCAGCACCGGCTCGTCGCAGCAGATCTGTCCCGGCTCGGCCGCCGCCTCGGCGGGCGCCGTGCCCGCCGCCGCCTCGCCGCCGTCCAGAGGCGGCCGCCGGCGGCCCTTGGGCTCCTTGCTGAGCAGTCCCGAGAAGCT
>VZTE01003399.1:224006-301808 GCA_013397775.1 Eulacestoma nigropectus
TGCTGAGGGGCTGAGCGCGGGCTCCGGGGCCTGTCCGGCGGTGGCGGCCCGGCGCGGGAGGCGCTGGGGTGAGGCGGGCAGGTGCCGGGCCGCGGCCGGGCCTCCCCGGGCTCTGTGAGGGCCCCCGGCCTTGGCTGCAGGTGCGGCTTGGGGACGCTGGGCAGAGCGGGGCTGGGGGCTCGTGGCTGGAGGCCGGGGTGACCGTGGGGAAAGGTGGAGAGGAGCAGGGACCGAGCTGTGGGACGAACAATGGCCATGAGAGGAAGCCTGCAGAGAAGAGCCTGGACGCAGGGAAATACCAGCTAAAGGTGGTGGTCAAAGGAAAATTGACATTAATAGGGTGAAAGGAGCTCTGTTGGAGCTACTGGAGAGGGTCTAGTGGAGGCCACAAAGATGATTTGGGGTCTGGAGCATCTCTCTAGTGAGGAGAGACTGTGGGAGCTGGGCCTGTTTAGTCCAGAGAAGACTGAGAGGAGATCTCGTCAGTGCGTGTAAATATCTCGAAGGGGTGTCAAGGATGGTGCCAGACTCTTTTCAGTGACAGGATAAGGAGCAGTGGCCATAAACTAAAACACGAGAAGTTCCACCTCAACGTGAGGAAGAACTTCTTTACACTGAGGGTGGCAGAGCACTGGAACAGCTGCCCAGGGAGGGCGTGGAGTCTCCCTCTCTGGAGACATTCCAAACCCATCTGGACGTATCCCTGTGTTCCCTGCTCTAGGTGACCATGCCTTGACAGGGAGATTGGACTGGATGATCCACAGAGGTCCCTTCCAGCCCCAGCAATTCTGTGATTCTGTGAAAGCAGCTCCGTCACTAAACACTACCCTGGGGCCAACTGCAGCTTGTGCTCGGGCTGGTCTTCTGCCCCATGTCACAGTGAAACAGCCCTGAGGAGCAGCAGAGGGGCTCCTAGTGGGGTGTTTGGGAAAGCCCTGTGAGAACAAGAGGTGTGGCAAGGGATACTGGTGCAGCCAGGGAAACTGAATCCCTCCACCAGGTTGAACTCGTGCTGAGAGGAAAGTGTAGGAGTCGCCATGGGTGGGGAGAAAACGTCCTGTCAAACTTTCCAGAGATGTTCCTGCAGCGTGCGGGGAAGGGCAGGGAGGGGAAAGGGGATGTGCTGCCGCTCCCAGAGTTAATTATTACCTGGCAGGTCAGAGGGGCTGGTGGTGGTGGAGCCACCAGAGTTGCTGTTAGTTTGCTTTCCTAGTGTCTGACTCCTCCCATCAGAGGATATCCAGCTCTGCTTTACATTCCTGCTGCTGGGGACTTCCACAAGTGTGTTCAGATGAAAAACAAACCAAACAAAACCAAAGCTTGTGCTGGCAAGTAGAGGAGAGAATGAGGTTTTCCAGATCCTCAGTGCAGGCTGCTGACTTCAGGGCACTCAGTGTGGCAGACTCGGAGCCGTAGGCGTGTGAGAAGAGGAGGGACACGCATCGGAGTGCTGAGAAACTGCACCTTAGACAGCAGTTGGAGGACTTCAGGCTCCGGTGTAACTTAGAGAGCTGCAGTCCTGGCACCTCTGCAGGGTGTGGGCTCAGTGCATCTATCCTGGGCCTCCCCTGCTCTCCTTCCTTGGGGTGAAACAAACATCTCACTGCTGTGTGCAAGCTCATGGTGGCCTCCTTCGACACCAGCACCATCTGGTCTCCTCTCCGTTCCTCATCCCAGCTCCCTGTGAGCCTGGGGGAGCAGTTCACAGCTCGGCACTGCAGTTTGTAAATGCAGATAACCACACTGAGAGTCTGTGACCCAAATTTACAAACCTGCTTGCCCCAAACCAGAGCTGTCAGCAATGCCTTCCCCTGCTGTGAATGTACTCATCTCCAAAAGAGCTTAGAGCAGCAGAAAAAACTTGTGTTTCCTAAGCCAGCATAGTAGGGCTGTGTATTTTTTTAAATGCTGAAATAAAATAAACAGTGCTGCACTCAACAATCTGCCTGGCTGTGGCATGGGGACAGTTCCTGTAACTCCGTGTGCCCTTGGGGTATCTTACATGGGTAGTTAAGGGCCTTGAGAGGAAAACTGTTGAGAGAGGAATGCAAAGCATGGATTGCCAAAGAGCTGCCTTGTTCAGACCCTCTGCCCTGGCTTGCCTGTGTGACACTCAGCAGCAGCTTCCCCTGAAGAAATAGGTCCCTTCATGAGTAACTTTGTGCTGCAGCAAGATGCAGGATAGTCCAGCAGGGCAAATCCTTGTTTTACAGAATAAACACGAAGCTGTTGGAAGGAAAGATGTTTGGGAGGAAGCTGTGGCAACCCTGCTCAGCTGGACACAGGGCTGTCCCAGTGTCACTGCTGCAGGGCAGCGGGTGATAATCCTTGGCTTCTCTTCACTCTCCCCGGCTGCAGGGAGGTGCAGAAAGCTGTGAACACTGCCCAGGGGCTCTTCCAGAGGTGGACGGAGCTCTTGCAAGATCCCTCCATTGCCACAAGAGAAGAAATCGACTGGACCACGAATGAGCTCAGGAACAACCTGCGGAGCATTGAGTGGGACCTGGAGGACTTGGATGAAACCATTAATATCCTTTCTGTGGTCCTTTGGAGGTAGTTGCAGTTCCCAAGTTGTACTAAATTGCCAAGTCCCAGTGCTCGCCACTCTTTGCAAAAATCAGGAATATTTGGGATTGAATTTTGCATTCACATCAGCTTTTCTCAAATTGCAAATGAGAAATTAAGTCAAGGATTTTCTCTTTACCTTTTTGTTTCCCTTTTTGCAAGGTATATTCTAAGATGCTTTATTCTAAAAAGCCTATTGTGTTGTGTGAATCTGGGTTTCTGTGGAGTCAGTTCCTTGTCTAGGCTGGCTTCCAGAAATACTCCCTTTCCCTGGTGTTCATCTGAGTGCTCTGAAAACGCTGCGCGGCACCACAGAACCAAAAAAACGTGGAAAAGAGAAACCTTGCGTGTGTGCACGTGCTGCACGGTACATTCCTGCCGTGCCCGCTTTTCCGTCCAGTGTGCTGTACTTTGCTAATCAGATTTTGGGAACGGGCACTGCACAGTGGCCCCTTGGCACGCTCAGGGTTTGTGTATCTGTGTGTGTACCCAACACCGCTTCCGGGGACTCCTTGACTCGGTGCCCAGGCATTGTCGAGGCAAACCCGCGGAAATTCAACCTCGATGCCACAGAGCTGGGAATCCGGAAAGCCTTCATCACCAGCACACGGCAGGTGGTCAGGGTAAGGAGCCTGGCCTTGGGGTCAGGGCCTGGGGAGGGCAGGGGGGCATGAGGTGGTTAAAAAAGGAAAGCTTGTGGCCGTTCTGTGGTGGACTGAAGAGCAGAGAATAAACCTGCTACCTGCTGAGTGTCAGGCTTGCTCCCTTCTGGAGCTGCCCAGAAGGGTTTGGGGGTGCAGGTGCCCCATGGAATTCTCTCCTTTTATGCTGCTGACCCTTGAAGTCCTCACGCTGCTCTGGCAGTGGTGAGCTGGGAGCCTGTGGTAACTGGGGAGGAAGAGCGAAGACCCAGCTGCAACATGGGGAGGGCTGGAGCCTCTCTTCAGAGTTGAGGGAAATCGTGACCAGCCTGACCATTTGGAGCAGTGGTTTTCAGCAGTGGGGAGACCACTTTGAACACTGACAGGTGGTTAAAGCCTGGTGTTATTGACACAGTGACTTCAACTTCCTACCCCAGCAGAATAGTCCAAACAACCACTAGATTTATTTTTAACTTGAGGAAGGTTTTTTTTTTAGTTTAACCTTACACTTGAGAAGCAAAAAGGGGATTTTAACAACTTGGTGGCAATAAATACAGAAGAAATGTCTTTCCAAAAGCTTCACTGCCTGGTAACAAGCTGCTAGTTAGGAAGTTTTCTGTCTATTAATAGCTACACTGAGTTTCTGCTGCCCCTCATGACTCTGATGTTCCTGCTCCACAGAATGCACTGGTGTGGCTGTCAGCAAGCCTGTTACCCTACCTGCAGTCCTGTGGTGTGGATGCAGATCCTAAGGCTTGCTGCTTGGGAACTGATCCCAAAACCACGCTGGCCCCAGGTAGCAGGCATATGCTTGCTGCCTTGCCCTCGGTGTAGTCCACTCCCTAACGGGCAGGATCAGGCAAGCCTGCTCTCTGGTCCTCTTTTCCTGGCTGAAAAATGCTGGCTAATGGGTTTTGGAGCAGAGTCTCCCACTGGTAATTGAAATTGGTTAGTGGCCCTATGCAGCTGACTTCCAGTTCTGTGGGGGAATTTGTGATGCGCTGCAGCACGTCCATTAGCCAGTGAGAATTAACCGAGTGGGATGTGCTGCACACCTCTGAGCAGTAAGACACACCTGAATGCTCTGGTGGCATCAGAACTGTGCTGCTGGATCAGCCTCTGCCAGATCACGTTGACTACTTGCTAATATATGAAAACTAGGCTGCATTACATTGTGATGGGGAGCCTTATGTGGTTAGTGACCTTCTGCAGGAACTCCACAGCAAAAATTAATTGGTAGGAGAAAACGTAGACACAGTCAGAGAGGATGGCCACAGGACAGGAAATCTACCTCATACTATGGAATATAAAACCAGATGCAGTTGGGAATAAAGCACAGGGGGTTACAGGCTTCAAGGCCTTGACAAACACTTCCTTACATTCTGTCAGCAGGAACACCGGTTTATTAGACAAATCAAAGTGTTTCTGGTTGTAGTAGAGCAAAATGAGTAGTAAATGAGGAATATTTTCAAAATATCCCATTGCTGTTGATTCCAGTATTAGTATAACAATGAACTGCATTGAAATTTTCTACAGTAACTTTCCAGACTCTTTGAAAGTGTGGGTTTTCAAAGAAAATCTCCCTTCCCTCACTCCCCCTTGTAGAAGCCTTGCTGGGTATAGACAGCCTGTAGCATCCTGAATCTGCCTCTCACCTCAAACCCAATGCTCACATGCTGCTTCTTTTGTTAAACAAACAGGACATGAAGGATCAGATGTCAAACTCCTCCATGCAAGCACTGGCTGAAAGAAAAAACAGGCAGGTGAGAACCAGAAAGGGGCAGTGTATATCTGCTGCAATGTAAATCCTGTCTCGAATTCATCCCCTTACAAACCTTTGGTGTGGGAAGGGGCTTGCACGCTGCAGCCAGGCTATGTTTGAGCCGTGTCCATTTGGCTGCCCTGGGAGGGATGGTTCTCACAGACACGTTGCTGCCAGCCTCTCCCAAGCCTGTCTCTCAGAGCAGTAAGTCAGCACTCACCATCTGTCTCTGTCTTCAGAGCTGGTTGTGTACAACTGTCAGCATTGCATCATCCCATGGAAAGGGAAATCTCCCTCCTCCTCGGGGGAAGCGGCTCAGAATCCATGTCAGTGAATGTAATCCTGCGCTCTGCTGGATTTAGGAGCCAAGATGGTGCAATATCCTTTCATGCAGCTGCTTCTTGGAATAGCCATGTAAGAAGATGGAAGAAGCTCAAGGAGTCTCGTGTTGTCTGCACTTATAATCTAAGGAATAGAAATAGATGCAGCTTGTGCTCCTTCCCGGCTGATGGGGAGGCTGTAAGGAGATACTGGAGCTGACCTCCAGAGGCACTCCAGTAAAAGTTGGTGTGTGCTTCATACAGTTTATTGTCTGTACTGCATCAGCCTTACCACATGTGGCAAAAACAACAAACTGAGAAGCACAGAGCTCATTCCTGAGCTTGTCACAGGGTTAATTGACGCGCTTGGCAAACACTCACAGCAGCAAAGTCCCTGACACCCTTGCTCGAGCGAGTCTGTAGCTTTCCATGCAATTTGGTGCTTTCCTTTGCTTGAGGTTCCTGATAGCTGCAGGAGACCATATGGCCCAGCTCATGCAGCGACATCTGGTCAGGAAAACTGACTTCCCCTTGCCACCTTCCTCTCCCTTCCCAGCCCCTCACCTTCATTCCAGACTGTGAGGCTTGTGCTGGGCTTTGTGTTTGAGGGGCTGGCTAGCGGTGACCTGACCCTCACAGCCCAGGCTGGCAAACAGGCCCTTTCTATGGAAGCTGCAGGCAAAGCTAGTGCACTGCATTAAATAAAAAGGAGCTGTCCTTGCCACAAACTGCGAGGGACCAGGAGCTTGCTCAGTGTCTCAGGGGCAGACAAAGCCAGATGTCCTGCTGGCTTCCTGCATGGTCAGTCTGTCAGCTTTCCTCACCCCTCCTTGAACCTTATAAGCCAGATGAACCGTAGAGACCGTCTTGTTTTCAGCCTGACAGAGCAGCCTGGTCATTGTCTTGCTGTTCTTCACAAATACTCAGTCATTCCCTCCTGCCCACAACCAGGAGCTGCGGGATGGTCTCGTTACAAGTCAGCCTGGCTTCCACACTGGAGGGCAGAGTCCCTAACCCATCCCTAGTGCTGCAGTTCCTCACCTGCAAGTCGTGTTCATTCTCCAGCATCTGTAGCTTGGGTTATTCTCCCTTCAGGGACCAGACATACTTGGCTGGAAAGCCACATCTCTGCAGGCTTTGCACAAGCTTCTTTGTTCAGGCTGTGGGGCAGGTAGCAAGAGTAACTTTGTATGCTGGCAGCTGAAGAGCCTGCTGGAGCAATAGGCAGCCTGGATCATAGAACGTAAGCATACAGCATTGCTCTGGTTATATATTGCATTATTTTACTGTCAGCTCAACTGGTTAAGTACTTTATCCAGACCCTCTTAAAGCCCTATCATTAGCAGCAGAGTGCTCAGTTCGAGCTGTACATCTGTTAACACAATATATCCAGACACTTCCCAGCTCGGCTGTCCCAGCACACAGTGCTGCCTCTTGAGCAGGCCTTTGCCAGTCCTTTGTGCTGTGCAGGCCTCCTGCACGCACTGTCAGTCGGCCGCACTCCAGCTTTCCTGCTGCTGCAGAGGCATATCTGCAATCCCAGGCTGCAGAGACTTCCCAGGCTGGCATTTTGGCTCTGTGTTGGTTTAGTTCATGACAGCACTTTGGCTGAGTAGCAACAGAGCAGGAGGAAAGGGATGCTGTGTGCGTGTGCAGGAGTGTTGCCTTGTCTGCCTTCCCACCTCACCCAGTAGACGGGCTGTGAGCAGACACAAGGGTGTTGCTAAGAGCTCTCTGCATCTGTTTAGGCACTCCTGGGAGAGAGTGGGAGTCAGAGTTGGAGCTCTGGACCTGACAAATACAGCCGTCTGGACCGGGAGCTGCAATTAGCAAATTCACACTTCATCGAGGAGCAGCAAGCTCAACAACAGGTAAGGCAGCTGGCACCACACAGACTAAATAGCTTTGCTTGCCAGATGGGTGCCAGGGGGACTGGTCTGGCTCCAGGAGCCTGACAGTCCTCCTCTTTGCTTGTGGCATATATCTGTGCATGCATTTCCTGTGCAGCACAGCTTTGGATGATCTTGGCACAGAGATTTTAACCCTGGAGGTGTGGGGCTTTTGCTGTGTTCAGGAGGCAGTTGGCACAATCTGGAAGATGCAGCACGCTAAGCTTTAGTAGTACAAGGATTGCTGAAATCCTTGGAAGAGTAGAAACACTGCAAAAAGAAAAGGGCCCGTTTCTCTTATGCAACTTCCCCTGGTTAGAAAATGTGTGCTGTTTGCGTGCATCTCCCACCAGAACAAGCTGGGAGCAGGAGCACGCGCCTGCTTCCTTTTCCTGCTTTTGTCACCGTGAGATTGGTGAGAAAGCCTGTGTGAGGGCTTGGGAGAACCCCTGGTGAGGCACTTCCCAGCTGCACTTCCCAGCTGACAGGGGAATTTGCCTGGAGAAGTGCCCAGGCCAGGCACAGACTGGAGAACTACAGGGCCTTGACACAGGCAATGACTCGGAGGTGGCAAACTCTGCTAAAGCTCCTGACCCGTGATACCACCTCGGCTTCCACACGTGTTTTACCTACTGACTCCAGGGAGATAAACAGCTTCAGAAATAGGTAACGAGGGTAAAGCTAATCCTTAGCGTGACTGTGCCCTGAAAATGACTTAAAACAGCAGCAGACTTATTCCTTTGGCACATTAGGAGCCAGGCTGGCTATTTTTAGCTGTAGAAGCTGCAACAGCCTTCTGCTTGCATTAACCTCGTGTTAGCTGCAGCATGTTCCAGGTGGCATTTCCCAGGCACAGCATCATTGTGCCTCCCTGGCCATACCTGCTTACCTTGCCAAGGTTTTGATGACCAGCCCTTAGAGCTTTCCAAAGTCATTTTAGCTGTGCATGCAGCACGGATGAGCTGAGGCTGGATTTGCAAAGATGTCTGGAGGCTGCAGCCTGCTGTGCTGTGGGGGTGCCATGCCATGGAGGCTTTCCTCTGGTTGTCACCTCTCCAGCATTTCTTAGGAACGCAGTCCTCGTTCCTGGTGGCTTAGGTCTGAGCCCAGGCCTCGCAGCTGATGTTGGCCGAGCAGCGCGTACCTGTCCACCGGATGGGCTGGCTCCAACCCAGCTGCAGGCAGCAGATCTGTAATTGCCCGTTTCCCTTCTCTTTGGCCCCAGTTGATTGTGGAGCAGCAGGATGAGCAGTTGGAGCTGGTCTCTGGCAGCATCGGGGTGCTGAAGAACATGTCCCAGCGCATTGGTGGGGAGCTGGAGGAGCAAGCAGTGTAAGTGTGAGACACGGCGGCAAAAACCTGGCACGGGGCTGGCTGCAACACGGCTCCTTGGATGTCCTCGCACACCTATCTCTGCCCCTGGTAGAGCCTGGAATTCACTGGTCCCTCAGGCAGCCTCTCCCTGCCAGCCTGTGGAAAGCATTTGGTACTGCAATCTTCAAGGATCCAGCAGCAACCTCCTTCGTTTAGAAGCCTGCATCTAGGGCAGGCTTAACTGCCACCTTACCTTTCCTCTTCTCTTTTTCACCTTCTCCCCCTCAGGCGGCCATCAGATAAGGGAAGGAGGTGCTGTGTAGTGCAGATAGTGGCCACTTCCCCACTCTACAGGGTTTTGTGCTGCCCCTGGACAACTGCTGGGGCCAGGAGCTGTCGGCTCTGCCTTGCTGCCCTGAAACACACAGCACAGAGCTGCTCTTCATCACCAGAGTTAAAAATAACCCTCACCCACGCAAAGGGTTAAAGGGCAGCTCTCGAAGTCATTTTGCATCCATCCATTTACATATAAATTAGATTTCTTTCCCAGTTCTTGTCCTTTGCGAACAAGTTCCCAGTTGTGCAGGCTAACAGCTATGCTTCCAGAAAGGCTTGAAGGGTTCATGCCTAAAACCCTTCCTTGCTTGGCTGATAGGAGTCTGGAGAGGGCCATGTCCCTTGTGATTTCATCTTTGATGGAGAGGAGGAACTTTAAACCCCCTTCCTGTGTGAAGTTGTGCAGCATGAGAATCCTCTGCTCTCACAGAGGAGACTGGTGTGGTGTGTCTGTTTCTAGATCATCGCACAAGCCATCAGTGCTTGCTAGATTAGCTCATAACTACCACTGTGAGGTTTTTACAACTCCTCCTTTTTCCCTACTGAATGAAGGTTTAACAAGTGCCCTGGCACTCCAAATGAAGGAGTCTGTCCTTTTAAATGCATTAAGCTTTAAAGTCCCACTGGCTGGAGACAATTGGATTGGTACCTTGACTCTGGATGTGCAAACGGCATTGACAAAGCATGGATTCAGGAAGGCTTTCAGATTCATTACAGTCGCTGTGTGGAGGAAGTAAAAGGGTAACTTCCATGCAGAGCTTGAAAAGCACCTTAAAAGCAACTGCACATCTCATTGCCACTTGATGCATGGCTGAAACAAGACCTTAGTTTCAACTGCAAGCCCTTAACAAGAAAAGAGATTTAAAGTCCAAGCTGACACCTAGATCTAACCAGTCTCTTCTAATCACAGATTATAAATGAAACTTTCCTTTTGTAAGGAGGAAGCTCCCCCCAGTCCTCACCTTGCAGATGTGTGTAGAGTTCAGCCACAAATGCACAGGGAGGATTAGTCTAGCAGGAATCCTGAGTTACTTCCCACCAAAGCAGAGCTGCTGTTTCAGCAGGTGTTTTCCCTTCCCTTGGGTGCTTCCAGGAGAGGAGGCCACATTCGTTTTGTCTGCCGAGGTGTGATACTCTGATCACTCACATCAGTGTTTTGATCCACGTGTGTGAGCGTGCTGCAGAATCCCAAAGGGATGTGCCACGTGCTGACCAGTGCCCTGCTTCTGTGTCCTCAGGATGCTGGACGACTTCTCCCACGAGTTAGACAGCACTCAGTCGCGCCTTGATAACGTCATGAAGAAGCTCGCCAAAGTGTCTCACATGACAAGTGGTAGGTCCTGGGAAGTGGGATCCAGTCCTGGAAAGGGAGAGACAAGCCCTTGGATCTTCAGGCCGGGACACTGCTCCCACCCACCCAGCAGAGAGGAGGGAGCAGCTCTCAGCTCTTGAAAGAGGGGGAAGGCTTCCAAGCCCGGCAGCTGCTCCTGCCCAGGCACTGCTCTGCTGCCTGTCCCCTGCCTTTGTTTTATTTACAGATGCCTTTCTATTTATGCCGCAACTGCTGGGAAAATCCCCCTCTAGCTGGTGGGAGGGGAAGCTCTGCAGCCTCCTGCTCTGCTGCCGTTTCCCGGACTGCCTGTGGAACAAAAGCTGTCAAGGTGCCATTAAACACGGGCCACCGTGTGTGGCTTACCCGGCACCAGGATGCCTGCGGCAGTCCCCTTCCCAAATCCCACCTGCCCTCGAGCTGCTGGCGCCTGCAGGCCTGTTGTCGGTCACATCTCTCAGCTGGTAGATGAAAGAGTCGCATTCTTTGCTGAACGAACAGAAAAATCCTTATAAGGCTGTGCCTGCAGCCGGGGGGCTGGCAGGGCGCCGGGGCAGAGCAAACAGGAAGCCCGGCCTGCCTGCCGGGAAGTCCCGCGCTGCCGGCTGCCTCCGAGCCTGGCTCCGTGCCTGGCCAGCGCCTCCTCCAGCACCCCTCTCCCGTAGGTGCTCAGTACCTTGGGAAGGCAGCAGCCAGTCAGGAGGAAAAGCATTCCTGCTCTGCAGGATTAGGCTGTCCGAGGGATTTATGAGGTGGTGGGAAGTACAGCCCCAGAGAGACCACTTGGAGTGCTGACACTGCACTTTGGGTCACCAGCAGCTCAGCAGCAGCACAGCCGTGGGTGAACCCTCTGCCCTTTCTTCTGGGAAAAACCATGGATCTTCGCAGAGTGTTCCTGAGTGTTGTGAAAGCATTTCTGCTGGCATCACATGTGCCAGGGAGGGTGGAGGGCTCTTTCTGGGATAGCTGCTGTGCCTAGGAGTTGAGGGGGTGCCAGCAGCCCTGTCCCCACTGCTGCACCATCATGTCACAGGGGCAGACAGCGGCTCTCAGAGGTGACATAGTGTTGAGCCAATGAGGTGTAAAGTTGTCCAGGGAAACCTGATTCCTGGCCCTGTCCTAAGGGAAGCCGCCTGCAATCTCTTCCTGGCAGAGCTCCTCAGGGCAGCTTTCACCGGATCCCTTCTTGTTCCTCTGGCAAACAGATTACTCCATGAATGAACAGCAAACACGGCAGCTCTCTGCTTGTTCCTTCCAATTGCTTTTGAGCCAGCTTTTCAAAGCTGTTTGAACTTGGTTGGGAAGAAGCCTCAGAATTCCCACAGCTGTTCCCAAACCCCAGTGTGTCCTGGAGGAGAATGCCTCACTGCAGTATACAGCGCCACAGCCTTTCTCCCACACAAACTTGTTTTGGCTTTTTACGGCTAGAGCTTGAATTTGGTTCCTAGCAGTACATGAAGAAAAATGCTCCCCCAATTTTCCTTCTCCACTAAAGCAGGAAGACTGATGTTTCCTTTTCTTTCCAGATCGACGGCAGTGGTGTGCAATTGTTGTCCTCTTCGTCATCTTGCTAGTGGTGCTCATCCTGATTTTTGTCCTGTGATGACAAAAACTGAACTTCCTGGGACGCCCCCTCCCCGCCCCCTCGCCCCAGCAGCGCGGGGAAATGAAACTCTCCCCATTTCCGTCCGCCCACAGAGATCCCCGGCAGGAACACCCGCACCCAGCTCTCGCCATCCTCCTCCGAGGACTGCGGCTCGGCTTCGCCGGCATCTCCCCTGGCCCCGGGGAGAGGGGGTGGAGGGCTGGAGCTGCCTCCTCCCCTGGTGCGATGCGATCTGGACCTGGGCTCCGGGCCTGGATCCAGGGAGCTGGAGGGGGACCTGACCCCCGCGCTTCCACCCGGTGCAGGTAGGAGCCGGTGGGATGCGCACACAGAGCAGCGAGCCCTGGGGAGGATGGGACGGGGGGAGGAGTTACTGCATTCACTGAGCATTACAAACTGCGTTGCCAGTGCCAGCCCCAAGCATTACTGAGAAGGGTGAAACCCCCCAAACCACGGCAAGGGAGGGGAGCCGTGGTCCTGCTCCCCCTGCCCCTCCCTGCCTCCTGTGGGCCGGCTCTGTGCCACCAATTCACTGCCGAGAGAGCACCGTGAGTCCCAGCAGAGCTTTCCTACCCTCTACACCTGGGCAGAGGCAGAGCTGTAGGGTCTCGTGTCCCGCCATCGGCCACCCAGGCCTCGTCAGACACCCCAGAGCTTTAAACCTGGGGTGCTGCACGCCGAGCACTGGCAATCAGCTGTGAGCCAGAGAGGGAGAGTCTTAATGCTTTTAAAATTGCCTCCCTCATTATACAGGCCTCTAAAGCTCATTGACTGATGCTTTCTTTGCCCTTGCATAACTGAGTCACTGCTTCTGTTTAACAGCTGCTTCCCTTTGGCAAGTGATTTGTCAGGTCTAAAATAACTTATTTTTTTTAAGGAAAAAAAAGACTTTAAAGATTTTTTTGATGACCATTTGAGCTTCGTTATCTCTGCGGGTGCACGACACACATAATCAGAGGAACAGTGCTCAGTGATGTATTTTAAGTGTATATGAACTTGTAAATAGGATGTCTTAATTTTTCCCAACTGCTATTTTTTGGACACCTCCGTTGTAAGCAACCAAAAGGCAGGAGATTCAAAGCTAGATCATGTTTCCATATTCCTTCCCAGTCCTTTTGTTACCTCCCAGTTGTTTGTCACTCGAGTTGTCTCAGCAGAGTCGGATTCCCTACAGGGAATGTAGAGTAGCCAGGTGGGCAATACCAAAAATGTGGTGAAGAAAGCTCCCCCGGGCAGCGTCACCGGGGAGGAGCAGGCGGAGGGGTCGTGCTGCAAACACCGACTGTGGGATATGGGGTGACTCTTCAGGAAAGCAAAAATGGTTTGTCACTCCAGTCAGCTCCCATATTTTAAGTTGCAAACATGAAAAGACTCAGCACAGGCTGGCTTATGGCTCCCAGATGGGGCTGGGGGAGGAAGTTAATTGGCACTGATGCAAAGACTTCTGCTGAAATTGCAAATCGCCCCCAAAATCATCCCCCCCGCCTTAGAATCTCACCACCGGACGGCTTTATCTCCGGGACTGAACACTCCTCCCCCCAGCTTCGTGGCTCCCTCCAAGGTCTGCGTGGCCCGCAAGTCCCTCCCGCAGGCGCTGGACACGCAGCCGGCGGCTCGGTGCCTTCCGCAGCCGGGCGGGGCCGGACGGAGCCTCCCCGCCCGCCCGGGTGCTCCTCGGTGACGCACACGTGGTGCCTCGGCGCCCACCCGCACTCATGATTCCGCAGTGGCTCCTTATCGTTGCAGAGCATCCCGTTTCTTCTGGTTACGCTGCAGGGAGTAGGTGGTGGCTGCTTTCCAGGGCCGGCTGTGGCAGTGCCTGTGCCACTCCGTGGGTTTGTAGCTCCGCAGGAGCGTGGGTCTGGGCAGGGAGCAGGGCTCGCTGCCGGCCCGTGTTTGCACACCTCTGATCCCCGCGTTACTTCCAGCGTGGTTGTGCATCCTTTGGGAGCGACTCCTATGCAGGCCCGCTCCTTTGGTAGTCCAGGGGGCAGCCCAGCTGCTGGCATCACCACAAGCCACCTGAGTGGCTCTGGTCCCTTCCCCTGTGTACATTTGCTTTTCTGTTGCTGGTGGTGCCCCTCCCTTTAACACTAAATAAAGGTGCAGCAGCGCAGCTCTTCGGTCCTTCTTGCCTGACTCTTGCTCCCGGGATGAGCTCGGGGTCTCCTGGCACCACAGAGTGGGAAAAGCTCTCCCACCAGCATTTGCCAGGCATTACCCTCCTGGCTTTTGAGGCATTCACAGCATGTGCAGTTTCTGGGGTCACCTCAGCACTGTGGGGCACTGTGCCCAGAAGTGGGGTTGCTGCAGGCAGCTGTCCCCCGATGTGGGGCACCACCGTGCAGAGGGCAGCCACTGCTGCCATGCCACCACTGCTGGAGAGACCCATTTCAAGGATGTGTTTTGCCTTCCATGGCTGGAAAAAAGAACCCCTCAAATTCCCCAAGGAGCCCTGCCGGTGGCTGAGCCCCCCGTCTGCCCGCCCAGGGCCCCCCCAGCACCACAACATGGTCAGGGGGCTGGTGGAGCAGCAGGGCCATGGGAAAACAAGTAGCAAAGGCCCCACGCCAGCAAGCACCACCCCAACCCCTCCATGCCACAAGCCAAGGGCACTGTTTTGTTATTGCAGAGATGTATTTTTGGGTTTTAGTTTGAAATAATTTAAAAGAACTCCACCAACCCTCCAGCGCAGGATGGCAGTGCTGGCAGGGAGCCTTCCGTCTCCTGGAGTCACAGAGATGGGGCGTCCCCATGCTGGTCACCCCAGTGCCCAGCAGGACAGACCCACCCAGCTCTGTCGGGGCCAGGCTGTCCCCTGTCCCCCACACTGGGCAGCTCCTGCAGACTGGGGGGTCCTTGGTCGCACACTCTCTCCCAAGGGGCTGCGGAAAGCCACCTGCCCCCACTGCAGTGGAGCCGGGCAGCTCCCGGCACCGCGAGGCAGCTTGGTCCGTGCCGTGCCATTCTGCGGCATCCTGGGATGTCGCTGGCACATCCTCCTCCTCCCGCCAGGCTCTGCAGGAGCCGTGCCGGGGCTACCGTGGCGCCGGGCGGTGCCGGAGCACGCGGAGGGTCAGGGTGTCGGCCTGGAGCAGCAGCGCGCGGATGCGGGCCAGCCCCAGCCCCGAGACGGCCGCGCCGTTGACCTGCAGGATCTCGTCCCCCACGCCCAGGAGCCCCGCGTAGAGCTTGGCTGTGCCGGCGTCCGCCATCTCCTGCACGTAGACACCTGCGGAGGGAACAGGGATGGCCGAGAGCCCTTCCTGCCCCCGGGGTGCCCAGGGGCTGCACAGAAACAAACCTGTGAGAAACGGCCTTGGGCACGGGCCGCGTGTCTCAAGCCAGGTGCTGATGGACACCTGGGACTGCGTGGCCAATGCCACGCGTGGCAGCATCCCCCCACCCGCCATCACCCCTGGGGCTCAGCAGCCACGGAGCAACCCCGTCCACCCGTGCCCAAGCTCGCTCCTGGAGTGGGACGAGAGCCACGGTGGAGGGACCGTGCTGCGCCAAAGCTCTGGGATGATCCCACAATACCTGTGTCGGGCCGGCCCT
The DNA here is from genome assembly GCA_013397775.1 of Eulacestoma nigropectus. Classification (NCBI taxonomy): domain Eukaryota; kingdom Metazoa; phylum Chordata; class Aves; order Passeriformes; genus Eulacestoma; species Eulacestoma nigropectus. The sequence continues at coordinate 239,328 of VZTE01003399.1, forward strand.
GCCCGGAGGTGACGGAGAACCCGAAGGCGCCGTGGGGGGGTCGCTGCAGCTCCAGCTGGCTGGTGCCGTCAGGGAAGACCTCGAGCACGCGCCCCACCGCGCGCAGCTGGACGGGTGCCCCGATGTCCTCCACGCTCAGCGAGCGCTGCGGCCCTGGGCCCCCCTTCCTATGGGGAGAGGGAAGATGGGTGAGTGGGGACGGGAAGCTGCTGGCGACCGGGTGATGCGGCCCCTGGCTGCACCGAGCCACCACAGCACCCCGAAACAGCACAGCAGGCACAGCAGGAACGTGCCAGGCCCCATTCTACCTGTCGACCGTGGTCTGGGGCAGGAGGTAGGCGCTGGCACGGGGTGTCTTGCCCAGTTGGGAGTGCAGGCTCTGGATAGAGGCAGCTTTTTGGGGCTGGCAGAAGGGTGACACCTGGGGAAAAGCACCTGGCTGAGATGGGGGCAAACTGTGCAGCATCACAGTGCTTCACCCACTGATGTGCCAAAGGAGTGGAGGAAATTTGGGCATCTCACCATCTGGAGAACTCCCCAACCCACTGCTGAGGAGGGACAAGCGTGTCTGCTCTTCCACTATCCCCCCTCTCTCCCCTCCTTCCCCCTTCCACTTCCCAGTTGGCTCTGGGCTTTTCAAACCCAGCAGGTTTGGGGTGGTGCATGCCCCCACGCCCCTCCAGGACCGCCCGAGCCATAACTCCATACCCAGGAATGCTTGGTCCCAGCCCAGCATCCCTTCTCTTGTGCGACCCCCATCCCCCTGTGGGCAACCCCCGCATGGGGCAATGTCCAAGCTCACCAGCTGCAGGGACTGCAGGGACGGGGACTTCTTGACACCAGAGCCGCCCGGGGGGGAGCCGCCGGGGGCCGGGAGCTGCTCCATGCTGTAGCAGCGGAAGCGGCCCAGGCGTTGCTTGGTGCTCTGGCTCAGGCTGCACAGCAGCTTCTTCAGCCCCGACGCTGAAGCGCTGCTGCCCTTGCGGCTCAGTGGGCGCCCCGGCTCGCTGGGGGAGAGGGATGGTGGTCACCCACCGCGGCGGCAGCGGGACCGGCAGCTGCCTCTGAGCTGCGGGTGCATCCTGCACTCACCTTGGCAGCCCTGAGAGCTGCAGCGCGGTGAGATCGGGGGCAGCCGCCTCCCCGCAGCAGTGACCCAGCACACACAAGTTTGTCACTACCCAAAGACACCCGAAGGGCTCCCTCCCCGTTTGCCTCATTATTTCAGCGGTTTAACACCTCTGAGAACTCCCCTGCTTTGTCCCAAGGGATCACATCCTGAGAATGGGCTCAAAGGACCCAGCACCACCTTGCAACTCTCCTGCCAGGCTGAGACACGCAGCGCCAGGCACTGGGCTGGCAGAATCGCACTTGGAAAGCCCCAAGACAGCTGATTTTCCCCCAAAAGGGAGAACGCGACACCAGCAAAACACCCCTGTCACATTTGCTGTAACACCCATGGCAGAACCAGATGCGGGGAAATGCAGCTCCCCCAAACGCACAGCAACACACAGGCACATTGTAACCCATATTGTGGTTTCCAGGAGGTTTTTGGAGCCAGGGAGCTCAACCCAGGAGCATCCTGCACCACCCAGGAGGACGCTCAGGGCTGCACGGTTTGGGATGCCGCGGCCCCTCGTGCTCACTCACCCGTGTGCTGCGCTCCCGGCCGGGGGCGGCTGCTGCTGCGCTCCCGGCGTCCCGGCAGCTTCCCCGGCGGGACGAGCGGCCTCCGGGGGCACGGGGGTGACAGGGCTGGCAGCGGGGTGTGGCAGTGCTCCTGGAACCACAGAGGGACAGTCACGCACCTGCTTCACTGGGACCCCCCAGCGCCCCACGTGTGGGCCTCTTACCTCCGGCCACCCCCGGGGCGTCCTGCCCGTGGGTGTTGTTGCAGTTGTTGGTGGACAAGGCACGGAGGGGGCTCCCCGGGAGCCACCTGGGGCTGCAGGGACCCCGCCACTCGCCCGGCCCCGCCGTGCCCCCGGGCTGGGGTGAGGCGGCGCTGCCAGCACCCAGCTCCGGGCCCCGGGCACCTTGGCTCGACGCCTGGCGGCTGCTGCTGGAGAGCAGCGCGGTCCTGCAAGGCACCTGGGAGCAGGCCTTCTTGGTGGGAGGGGGAGCAGGGACGTGGGTGCCTGGAATGGGGGTGCTGGTCCTCAGCTGCGGGGAAGGCTCCAGGGGCTCGCGGGGCTGCTGTGGGGGACGAGCAGTGTCTCCCACTCCCCTGCTGCCCCCCAGATGCCGGTGGGGTTCCCCATCTTCCCGGCTGCTGGTTCTTCCCGGTGGTGAGGGGCAAACAGCCCCCGTTTGCTTCGTGGCACCACCCAAGTCCCCGTTCTCGGGGCCACCGCTGGCCACGCATGTCCCCTTCCTAGCCCTCGCCTCTGGCTGCGGGGCAGCATGGTGAGTTCTGTGCCCGCGAGTCCGGGGGTCCCGGTGCCCCCGCAGGTGGGGGCTGCGGGGTCCGGCCTCCTCGCTGTCCGTCCGGCAGCCGTCGGAGGTGTCGGTGCTCTCCAGGGCCGAGTCCACCTCGTCAATGTAGGTGACGTCCCCGATGTAGGTCTCCTTGATCTTCTCGGTGCGGATGCGCTGCCGAGAGGGCAGGATCCACAGCGGGGACCCTCCGGGGCCCAGAGGCCTGATTTTAGGCTCCGTCCGGGCAGCGCTCGGCCCCCTGCTATCCCCTGGGACGCTTCTTTGTGCCGCAGGGCTGCTTCTGGCCGCGTCGGGGGCAGCTTGCGTGTCCGTGCCCCGGCCGGCGGCAGCAGCGAGGAAGGAGCCGCAGGCGCTGCACTTGCCCCCGGCCACGAGGTCGCCACTGCGGGCTTTGGGCTGGCCAGCCCCGTCCCCCGGCTGCCTGCTGCCGGCCGGCTCCGGCGAGGGGAGCGCCGAGCCCAGCGCCCGCCGGTGCCGCAGCTGCAGCCGCTCCAGGTACCGCACCTCGGCGTCCCGGGCCGACTCGTCCTCGAAGCGGACGCGGGACGGGGACGGTCCCCGCGGCCGCCGCGGCCGCCCGGAGCTCGACTCCCCGCTGGACGAGTCGCTCAGGCTCCCGCCGTCCCGCGGGGCGACGCTCGGCCTCCCGCTGGGCTCCCTGCCATGGGGACAGACAGACGGACGCGGGCGAGCTGCAGGGGCCGCCCGGCAACCCTGGGAAAGCAGGGCGGGAGGGGGAAAACCCAGTGCAAAAGATGGGGCAAGGAGGAAAGCCCGTCCCGTGCTCCCTGGCTGTGTACAGCCCCGCTTCCCTCCAGCCTGAAGCCGGAATCCGGAGAGGCTGCGGCACCTCCCTGCTGCCACGGCTCGACCTCCATGGCCCCTTCCCTGCCCCGAGCTGTGTGGTTAATCATTCCGGGAACACCACATCGCACATGACCCGGCACACATGGCGAGATGCCGCTGTGGTCCAGCCTCCAGCAGCGTGTCTCCCCCAGGGAAATATTCCCCATCAGCTGGGAAACGCCGTCCTCCCACCATTAACACTTGCATGTGATCGTGAAACACAATTAACTAAACACCTCCCGAACATTGTGCCGCAAAGAGGTGGGGCAGGGGACGCCGCTGCAGCCGGGGTCCGAGGCTGCACCGCGCACGCCGCGGGTCGGTCCCGGCTCCACACGCGTGCTGCACGCAGCGCTGCCCGCTCCGGACGCGTCCCAAACCCGGCTGCAGCCCTGGGAACGCCGCGGGGACACGAGGCGGCACTGACCTGGGGCGCGGGGCGGCGGCGGGGAGGAGGAGGATGTCGTGGCTGGCGCGCAGGGGGTTCGTCCGAGCCTTCATGCGGGCGCGCTGCAGCAGCTGCTTGGCCTGCTCGTGCCGCGGGCTCAGCTCCAGCTCCTGCCCGGGGACAAAGGCCCTGCGGCCCCGCAGCGGGGAGCGGGATTAGGAAAAAATAACAGGGATTAGACGTGGTTTAACAGTGACGACGAGGCTGCTCTGCCCAGGGAAAACGGGGCTCGGCCGCCATTCATGGGCGGGCTGGCGGCCGCGCCGGGGGACGGCCGGGCGGGCACCGCTCACCCCCGGCGCCAGGTGAGACTTTAGGGGCAGGCTCAGCATCCACACAGCTCGGGCACGGGCTCGGCCGAGACAGTGCTTTGTGCCACGGGCATCCCCCAGGTGGACAGAGAAACTGAGGCAGGCGCTACTTCCCATCCCCGCCGGTGTGAATCCCGTGGCGGTGGGGAGGCAGGAAGGTTTGGGATGACCCCCTGCCCTCCCTTCCTTGCAGAGGGTCTTCCCCCGCACCCCCAGCCCCCTCTGAATGCAGGGCGGGGGACCTGTCAGCTCTCCCTGCTGCAGCACTGCCTTCCCGCCTGGCCATGGCCCTAATCCTCCTGATTAAAATAATCTGCTCAGGCAGTCTCTTCGGGAAGCCTGGCCTTAACCTCTTCAGTGCAGGACGGTGGGCACACGCTGGGCCCCCCAGCAGCACCATGGGGGGCCCAGGCTTCCCCCAGGCTTTGGCTGCCCTGCTCACAGGAGGTGCAGCATCCCCAGCTCTGCCTTGCACCCCCGTCACTGATCCAGCTGCCAGAGCAGAGCCAGTGACCACAATACTGGAGGGGAGACCTTTCCCCACTCGCTGTTTTACCCCATGCAGGCCCCAGCCTCTCACCTGCCCATCCCACCTCCTTATTTTTAGTCCCTACCTCTAAGGTTTTTCATTAGTCCAACGAGATTACACACACCTGCCGCCTCGATCCTCTTAAGCACCTAGAGCAAATTTCTGTCCCATCTTCTTCCCCAGCTCCATTCCTGCCCAGGCGACCTGGCAGGGATCCCCTGTGCCCAGACACCACATGGACACCCAGCTCCTGTCCCTTCTCACACCAAAGCATCGTCGGAGCCCAGCCACGCTCCCTCACCAGCTGCCTCACAGCCCTTCCCTGGAGCTGCTTCACAGGGTGCATTTAAAATACAAGACTGGGGAGCAGGAAAGAGGGAAATGTCCATTTCTGCCACACTGAGACCGACCTACCTGCAGCCCTCAGCGTCCTGCAGCGAAACCCCCGAGTCCCAGTCCCCATCGCTCGCTGGCATCTCTGAAATGCAGGACGGGGAAAGGCATTAGCCTGGTTGGATGGCAGGCCACATCCTGGCCTTGCCTCTTGGCTGCACCCCTTATATCCCATCCCAACACCCTCTGCAGGGCTCTCCCACATGTCTGGCTCTGGGAGATCCCAAAGGAGTGGAACATTGGGCAACAGCACCTGGCTGTAGGTGTGGGACTGTGGGGATGGGGCCACGGGGTCATTGGGGCAGATGCTATCGAAGGAGAAATTAATTCTCTTTTCTGGCAGCAGCTTGCAAAGGGACAGTGATGCCCACAGACCTGGTGTGGCCCAGAAACTGAGTTTCCTGCTCTTGCTTTTAGCAGTGCAATTCCTCACCAGGACACCAGACTGGTACCGCCCAGAGCATCTTGTGGGCATCTCCTGCATCCCGCTGAAGGGGATGGGGCAGCCCTGGGGTGTGAGGCAGCAGTGAGCTGCACCCGCAGCATGGGAGGCTGGAGGATGGCCCTGAGGACTCCTGTCATCCCAAAGGTTTTCCCTCCCACTTTCCCCAGCTGTCTTGAAAGAGCCACCACCTTCCCGAAATACACACCGGGTGCGGCAAGGCCCAGCACCTCCTGCAGCAGCCGCCGGTTCCTCTCCACCCGCTCGGCCAGCGAGAGCCTCTCCCAGCTCTCCGCCGAGGGAGGGGACGCCGAGGGACGCCCCCGGTCCCGCAGCGGGGTTCGTGCCTCTTCATCCCGGGAGGGTCTCTCATGGAGGGAGGCAGAGCGCCGGGACCTGCTGCCCTTGTCCGGGGGCAGCTCGGGGCCTCCCGGCACATCTCCCCTGGCTGCCGGCACCCGCCAGAGCCCCGGGGTGCCGGCGCGGGCAGCCGGGGCGGGGGGGCTGCCGGGCTCCCCTCCATCCAGCAGCCCGTCCGTCAGGTAGGTCCGGAGCTGAGCCCGCGGCTCCGCCTCCGCCCCCGGCTTCCCCCGCCGGGGCCGCGGCTTCTTGGGCGAGGGGCGCTCGGGGGCAGCTGCGGGGGTCCCCGGCCGCCCGCCCCGCTTCTCCTTCAGCGCCTTCACCTTGCCCTCCAGGACGGCGTGGGGGCCGCGGGCGGCCTCGGGGCGCTCCAGCGGGGCAGGGCTCCGGCCGCCGCTCTGCATGTGCTGCTTGGGGGGCCGCGGCAGGCGCCGCGCCTCAGCGGGAGGGCTCCCCTCCATGAGTCCTGCAGGGACAAAACCCAGGGCGTGACCCCTGCACTGCCCGCGGCCTCCCCAGCACCCACTCTGGTGCCTGCACAAAGGGCATCACCCCACCTGCGCTGGGGGGAAATGCACGCAATGCCACCGGCGTGTGCCTGGAGAGGAAGGGGACAGGGAGGTGACACAGCACGAGGCCACCCAGAGCACCGACGCTGTGCCAGCAGGAGGAGTGGGGCAGCAGTGCGGGGGCAATGGGGCAGCAGTGGGGGAGCGGTGGTTCCCCAAAGGGGGTGGCCAGGGGCTGGGCAGGAGCGTGGGTGCCCGCCCAACACTATTCCAGGTGCCCTGGGGCACCCAGCAAGAAGACCCGCAGGGAACTGGCGCTTTCTGAGCTAAACCAGGGCCCCAGTGCTCCGCGGAACAGAAATCCCTCCCGGCGACAACTCGCCGAAGGTGCCACCAGACAGACGCCAGCCCCTGCTCCGCCCCGGGCCCCGGGGTCACACGTGGCACTCGTCCTGCGCCAGCCTCGCCGTCCCGGAGGCACCCGGGTGCCGCTGCCCTCCTGCACCGCGCCGGCAGCATCCTGTCCCGCTGGTACCCCTGGAGGAGCCTCCCCCGCGGCCGGGGCTGTAGGAGCATCCCCGTGACCCCCCGGGCCCCATCGCCCCCAGGCTCCCCTCACTGCCCCGGGCTGAGTGGGACGGGGCCACGGGCGGGATGCGAGGGCTGTCCTTACCCCCGGAGCAGCATCGGGAGAGGGCTGGGAAGAAGGAGAAGAAAGCGGAAGAAGGGAAGGAAGCAGGGGAGGGAAAAAGAGAAATTAAAAAAAAAAAACACGGCCGAACCAGCAAATCCCGGCCCCTCCAGCCGAGCCCGAGCTCAGCCGCTTGGCTGGGCTGTGGGGCCGTGGCTGGCCCTGCCTCCCGCCCCGGCTTCCTCCGCCTCCTCCTCCTCTCCGCGCACCCCAGGCCGGGGCACCCGGCCAGAGCCGGCCCCGGACCGCCCGGTCCCCGCAGGGCCACGCCACCGCGGCCAGCGCCGCACGGGGACACGGCGGTGACCCCGCGCTGCCGCCCGGGGAGCTCCGCGGGAGGGGAGCCCCGGGACGGAGCGATCCCGGCCGCCGTGCGCCGCTCTCAGGAATGTCCTTTGTCTGGGCTACGGGCTGGGCCGGCGGCGGAGCGGAGCCGGGCCCCTCCCGGGTGCCACGGGGGCTGTCCCGCACCGGCGGCCTGGGGACGGTGCTCCGGGGGTGCGGGCATTTCTCCAACAGCAAAGCCTGCCGGCTCTCGGCACACCCCTGCGAGCATCACACGTTTGCAGCCGTGCTGAATTCTCCTCCTTTCCCGGAGGCCAAACCCTGCCTGGACCCACGGCGAGCCAGGGCCGGGGCGTTTCCCGGCAGGAGGACGGCGGGAGCCGAGCTCGGTGCATCCCTACCCATCCCTCCCCTAAGCCCGGCGGGCGACGCGTGCCTGCTTCCCACGCACCCAAAGCCCCCATCCTGCCCCCCGAGGCCCCACCACGCGGGACGAGGGGCCCGAGCGGGCAGCGCTTACCTGGAGGTGCCAGGGCTGCTGTCCCCAGGGGCACGAGGGGTCTGAGGGGGCCCGGGGCGTCCCAGCCCCGCTCCGGCTGCCGCTTTAAGCTGTGGCTTTTGATATTCGTGATTGGTTTCATAATCCCGATCAAAAGGAAATCACCAGGATTATGAAATTGTTTTAATCCTCCTGGCTCTGGCCGCACCGGCCCCTGCCAGCACGAGCAGCAAGAAATCACTTTTATCTTCTTAAAATGTCCCCGGCCACCCCGGTGGCCCTGGGGCGCCCAATGCAGCCTAACCCGAGCCCAAGGGCTTCCTTCCCCACGGGGGCTGACAGCAGGGGTGACTCCATCGGGGACAGACCGAGCATCTTCCCTTGGCTGCTTCCAGGCAGGAAGTTCTTTTGAATTGCAAGTTTTGTGTGGAAGAGCCCAGGGCAGGGAAAGCCCTGGCCCTCACCCTGTCCCCCAGCACTGGGGTCCAACCTCCCCTGCGGCGCCAGGACCGTCCTTACCTGCACCCCATTCCAGAAAGGGATCCTGGCTCCTTTGCCTGGGCTGTGCAGGTGACACGCGCCTGGGAGATGTCCCCATCGAGCTGGGGTGAGGTGCCAAAGCAAGGGCAGCAGGAGGGCTCCTGCCACCAGCCAGGCTCCTGCCACCAGCCAGGGAATGCCAGCAGGGAGCCGTGGCTGGGATTAAACCTCTGGGAAGCGGCTGCTGTGAGCAGCAACAGGCTTAGAGTGATTTCAGGGCGCTGGGCTCTCTTCTGGAGGGAGATTGATTGCAAGAGACGATGAAGAGATTTAAAGAGCAAAATGAAAACACAGACCCCAAACAACCCGGGGTTGGGCTGCTCAGCCTCTGAACAACACCTCAGACTGGAGATCTGCTGGAGAGAGGCCACCAAAGGCTCCCAGAAGGACCACAAGCCTTTGGCCAGCACAGCACAGTCTGGGCAGGAGGTTTCCTCCAGCATCAGCCCCTGGCATGTTGGGTGTGAGGCCCTCCTGCCCACCTCCAACCCCTCCTCAGACATCTCCCTCCTCCAAGCAGCTCCACCTCCTCCCAGGACATCGATGTCCTCCATCTCCAGCCACCAGCGACATCCCACAGCTCCCAGGAGAGCAAGAGCAGCAGAGGCCGATGCTCCCTGGGTGGATGCAGCACAGGAGTGGGACTTCGGAAGACACACACACAGATCAGGGACAAAAGAGCCATCAGATCATTGGAAAACAAAGAGCTTGTAATAATGAAAAAAGGACAGATTTCGTAACCAATCACTTTTTCCTTTGAAAAAACACAATCACAGTAACTTTGCTTTATACAACCACCTAGAAACTATGAAACAGTATCACATTGTGCAGTATTTTTTTTTTAAACCTACTTATCAAGAAGGGAATTCCACACTTCAAAATTATATCCATTTGGGGAGGAAGGAGAAGACAGCTAATAGCGCAGTCACAGATACATCATGAGTCCAAGCAAGCGGCAATTCTTTGTCCTCACCTTTTCCACTGAGCCAAAACAGAAGAGTGGAGAAGGGGATAGCAAAAGAGAAAGGAGGGGGGAAGAAAGAAAGCACCCACAGAGGACTAATCACACTCCATAATTACTTTTGACATCTACAGGGCTTCATAGAAAGATCATTTAGACCAACACAGCGGGGAGGGGGAGAGGAAGGCGGCAGCGGGACCCGGGGGGAACTTTGGCATTTCCACCCCGGGCCCCCTCCAAGCGCCGATCCTTCGCCAGGAGGACCTGCGGGATGGAGAGGCCATCGCAAGTTCTGCCAGGATGCCCAGTTTCTCCTCTGGAGTGAAGACTTTGCAATTTGGTTTACAGAGCTTGAGGGACTGTCAGGCTGCAGGGCCCCTTCCCAGGCAGGGTCGGTGCCTCTTGCCCGCTTTGCCGGGGCCTGAGCAGCCCTTGGCTCCCACCGGGAATGGGGCTGGGGTGTCAGCATCGGGGTGCTCCCCATGGCGCGTCCCTTTCCTCTCCTTGCCCGGGGTGTTGCAGCAGGGACTGAAGCCCCCAGGGATGGTGACACACCAGTTCAGCCCCACGGTGGCGGCAGGTGACACTCGCCCCGAGGTGTGGAATTTGGGATGGTGTCATGTAAAGGAGGCGAGGTTTGATGAGGTGACGGCCACCGAGCCCAGCCGTGGCTGCAGCAGAGGTACCATAGGGATTTCCCACTCTTCCCCCAGGAGCCCCAGCCCCTCTTTTCCAAGGAGACAAAACAATCCGATTGCCTTCTGGAATAAAAATGTAAATTAAAAAAAAGAATAATGTTTAAGGCAGAAGATCACCTTCCCCCTGCCAGTGCAAAGCAGAAGGGCAGAGGAGAGGAGGGAGCACATGGAGCCGGGATGGAGCCGGGATGCAGCATGTGAGCAAAGTGGCTTTTGTGTCCCCAGCTTGCCAAGCCACATCCCAGCCCCAGGACACGTCCCAGAGCACGGCAGCAGCCGTGCAGGACAAAGCCAAACCCACTCGGCCCTTCAAAACACAGGCAAACTTCAAAGGCTTTGCACTGTCTCCACTGCTCATTGGAAGAGAAATCCCCAGGGATTGTTAACTCCTGAACCAGGAACGTGCTTTCCCTCCCTGTCTGCCACACTGGGGCAGTGGCTGAGCGCCGGCATGGAGGCAGAACAAGCAGCACAAACGTTTTTAGGGAAGTAGGAGCAGCAGGATCCAACTCTGCTGAGATTTCCACCAGAGATCTCCCCCATTCCGATATGTTCATGCTGAAGGCTGCTGCCAGTCGACCCCTTTCATTGGAATCAGACAAACAGCAAAGACACGGAGAGAATGAGGAGGGCCAGGAGCAGGGTTGGGAAAGGTGTAGGATGAGCACCAGCTGACTTTGGGAATGCACCTGGATGAGAGAGGTAGGAGCTTATTGGATACATACAGGCTGCAGTCAGCAGTGCTGCAAATGCATTTCTTTTAGAATGTGGTGGGACAGCATCGGTTCTCATTGGAGAAGCTCCCACTCCTGCTTGCCGAGTGCAAAGATCCCAAACCTGCCCTGCTGTCCCTCCAGGAACACACCCAGGGCGCGTGGCATCGCCCTGCCCGAGCACGGGGAACCCCAGCCAGCAAATGAACTCTGGATGCTGCAACACCTCATCCCCTGCAACCCAAAAATCCCCCGAGGAGCGGCAGGATGGAAAGCAGTAGGGAATCAGCATGGAGAAGCAAGTTCAAAGGGAATCTCCAGAAGTCACAAATGCCACCGTGCGGCATCTCCTGTCCTTAGACTGGGCCATCCTAATGGGTTTCACCAGACCAAAGCAGCCCCACACCATCCTCAGAGCTGCACAACTCAAACTCCGACTGCCACCGAATCTCGAGGCACAGCCCAGCAACTGAAAGCCAGAGCTCAAAGACCTTCCTCAGCTTTCACCTCCCATCCAGCTGCATCCCAACAACTGAAGCAGTGGATAAACCCCTGACCCTCAGCTCCTTTTAACTCTGCTCTGTCCTTCTGGACTGCCGCCCTGCTGCTCTCCCTGCAGGAGTGTTTCCAGGCACCCATGAGCAAAGCCCGGCTCAGGAAATGAAGCCACCCTGGGAATGTCCCCACTCCCCTTGCTCCTGCTGCTCCCAAGGAGTGACAGGGCTATTTTCTCTCACCATCTGTTCTGCTTCATTAGGTCTCCCTTTATTGGCCAGATGTTCCCGTAGACGTGGAGCCATCCCGGCTTTAGTGCTCGCTCTCAGGAGGAATCTGCATGCCTGATTTCTCAGAAATCTCTGGGAGGAGGGAACAGGCAGATGCAGGGCTGGGAGCTAGGAGCCTTTAAAAGCCACACTTCTGGGAATTCAGGCTGCTTTCCCCCGAGACAGCATCTTCACTGCCAAAGGGGACGATGTTTTATTTTAGGAGATAACGCTTGCTCGTCGTAGCACACCACCTGCCTCTTTTTGCCTTACTTCTCCTGCCAGCAAAGACAGAGAAAGGGAAGAGAAAGAGCAGAGCAGGGAGCAGAGCAGATGGACACACTGAATTCTTGCTTCCCATAAGGATTTGGGTAAACTGCAGAATAAGAATTTAATCACTTGGAAGCTGACCCTCCCCGCCAGGTTGGGAAGCAGAGGGTCGGACGGTGCAGCAGCAGGATGGACAGATGGACACAGGCCACCCAGCCATGCCCTGTCCTCCCCAGCCCAGCTGAGGAAGTGCTCAGGGGAGTGCTCCCAGGGGACTGGCATCACTTCCAAATCACAGAACCATGGAATGGCTTGGGTTGGAAGCGACCTTAAGGACCACATAGTTCCAACCCCCTGCCGAGGGCGGGACACCCTCCTCTAGACCAAATTGCTCACAATGTCTCTCTGTATTTTTAATTTCCCTCTGAAAGGAAGAATTACCAGTAAAGCTCAGATTCTTTGTATAAAAAACCCACTTGCTTCAGTAACACCCAGTGGTGTGACTTGGTTTTAATGAATCCAAACAATTTTGGATTGCCTCCGTCCCGGTGCAGCCGCCCTCCCCTCACCTCCCCAGGCAGGGACGGCTTCATTCCCCACCGCTGGAAATCCCTACACGTGGTTTGGACACGGCACCAATGCAAATTAGGAACCTGAAGTGTTTTAAGGGGCTTTACACCTCAGACTCCACTTCCCGTGCGAACGGGAATGCTCCGTTTTGAGTGTGAACAAGTGACCTAAGGGAGGTAAAGACAGGAACACTGGGAAGATGGACAGCACAACCCCTGCTCAGCCGGCTCTGCTCCCACCCGAGCAGCCCGACACGGAGGCAGATGAGAGGAGCAGCACCACAACGGAGTTTTAACCTATTTCCAATTAAATGAAGAGAACCAAGTTTCCCTCTTCATTTCCTCTGGGCAAGAGGCACAGCAGGCAAACTGAGGAAATGCAACATACCGGCCGTGGGAGACACCGTGCTAATTAAGGAAAACAACCACCAAACAGCAACTGAGCAGAGATTCCTGCAATTCCATCACCCAAACTAGAGGCGAGTCACCAGACGGACGAGGATCCTCCTTCAGGAGTTCCACCCTTCTCTGGCAGACCCACAGAGAACAAGGCATGCCAAGGGAAGGACAACAGGACTCTGAGGCCTCCATGGCTCCCTCCCAGGAGGAGGGCAGCCCAGCGAGGCCATCGAATTCACATCTCGCCTCCAACAATATGGGCTGCCCATTACTCGAGTCTGCTCCAGTATCCCACTTCCCAAACTGGGATAATGGGATGAGTCAAGGGGCAGATCACCAGGAGAGTGCCCAACAGAGGCTTTTTGCTGAACCAGAAGCCACGGGAAGAGCTGTTTTTAATCCCACCTTCCCCACCAGGTGGGCACACCACAGTTCTTTCCATGCTCCCTGAAACACAGCACCACTCCCAAACCCCGGCCTGATGAACCCCTGTCCCATGAGAACTGTCACCTCCTCGCCTTGTCCCACTTTGCTGGGCTGCTGGAGAACTCCTGAAAAGCTCCCTGCTCGAACTGAGATGGCCCCGTGACACACCTAAGGCTTGGGAAAGTACTTTTTGATCTGGAGAATGAAGTTCCAAAGCCTTTGTTCGCCCAGTGTTTCGTGCTGTTGGTGGGAACCAACTCTCCTTTCCTTAGGATCATCTGCACTGCTTTCACACATGGAGAAGTTGGCTTTGAACCGGCACAAAGAGACATGCCCAGAAGCAGTAGCAGCAACTAAAAAAATATCAGAAAGAGAAACTTTGGTTTAAAATAAAATTGAAAAGAAATAAAAGAGAGAGAAGGTACACACAGGTGCAAGTTGTCTCACGAGAGGGGTATTTGCAGGGCATCACGCCACAACCCTGGAGATGGAGACCTACATTCCCCACTTTGTTTTACCATTACAACCTTCATTGCACAGGACTCAAAATCACTCTCATATGGTTGTTAAGTTTCATAAATAATGTGAAAACTATATGCAACAGATACATCATATTTCCAAAAAATTATAAGAAAAGTTACATCAAATTAAAAAGTAGCTTCGTGAATGAAGATACTGCTCTAAGTGCACTTTCCCTGCAAGTGCAGCCAGTGCCTCAGCGCTGGATATGAAGGAAAAAAAAAAAAACAACTGAAAAAAAACCAACCAACCAAAAAAAAAAAATCAGATTTAAAAAGTCCGGTTTCAACCAGTCAAAACCGGGCCAAGCAGAAACCGAGTGTGCTCTCGGCACTGTCCCATGAGGGAGTCCCTATGATGCTTCGTTATCCAGATAAGGTTTGTATGTCCTTGTTGAGACTGTAAACAATCCTTCTTTCCTGAACTGTCCTCTTTATTGGCAAAACAAAGTAAAATATTTTATTTTTTTGTTTGTTTGTTTAAAATAGAACATTAAAATTAACCCAGAAGAAAAGAAACGAAACACAGTGAGCTTGTTGGAGTCCATAGGATCTGGTCTGGAAGAGCTCGGAAAACGTGTTCAGTGTTTTCTCCTGTTTTCAGCTGGATCTGTACCAGAGATCGGGTTACTTGGGGAAGAGGGAGACAGAACGAGAAAACAAAGGATGCGGAATCAGAGAGCGCGGCCATCTCATGTGTTCACTTCGTTCGCTAGGTCCTCTATCAACACCTTGGTGTCAGAAGCCTTGGACCTGGAAAAAACAAACCACAAACCACTCACTGGGGAGAAGGAATTCCTGGAATGACACGCAGACAGCAAACCCACAGTGCACTTGGGGGAAAAAAAAAAGGGAAAAAAAAATGTCTTTCTTATGCAGAGGGGGAATAAACAATCGACTGGAACTGTTCCACGCCCTCCCACTCTCCCTGGGAATAGCAGAGCCTTGGAAAGATGCCCCAGTTGTTCCTCAGCATCGTCCTCCAGCGGCACTGCCCACTCCACACCACGCTGGGCACCCTGTGCCCATGGCCAGTGTCACCTGTGCCCATGGCCAGTGTCACCTGCCAGGCTGTGACACAGCACTGCTGGGCTGGAGCCCAGCCCAGCCTTCCCCACAGAACTCCACCAGACCCTTGCAGGATCCAGAGGAGTGTTCCTGCTCCATCTCCCCCTGGGCTGCAGGAAGGAACAGGAAGTTCTTTAGGGATATGCCTGGCCCATCTCCCCTCACTGCATGTCCGAGGGGGAAACGGGCATGGTGGGACGGAATTCCACCAGGCTTTGGCCCACGTTCCCTTTGCAGAACATTTTCAGTCTCCAGCAGCCACACGAAGGCTGTTGGTGTTGGTCCCATCCGTGCACTCTGAGCCAGCAGGGACAAGAGCCAAGCACAGCCCTGGGGCCAGAGCACACCCTCCTCCTCCTCCTCCCACCCATCCTGTGCAGTGCTGCAGGGATTGCACAACAGTCCTGACCCGCGGTGCCTCAGCATCCCTGAGGAGCCTGGGCTTGTTCCCTGGCCAAAGGGCAGGGCTCCACAGCTGTGCTGCTGGGGCAGGAGGGACACCAGGACACTGCAGCACCCTGTCAGGCTCGGAGCAACACAGGCACTGCAGGGAAAACTCACGGTGGAAGGTTCAGGGGTTGGGGTGCAGGGTGGGGAAATGTTTGGGGTGCAAGAATGATGGGTGGGAATCAAAAAATGTATGGGTTTAGATCTGAGAGAGGAAGGAGTCTGAGATCTTAACCAAGGAATAACTGGAATCGTACAGAATCAGAACGGCTTGGGTTGGAAGGGACCTTAAAGATCATCTGGTTCCAACCCTCCTGCCAGAGGCAGGGATGCCACCCACTAGACCAGATTGCTCAGGGCCACATCCAGCCTGGCTTTGGACACTTCCAGGGATGGGGCAACCACAGCTTCTCTGGGCACCCTGTGCCAGGGCCTCACCACCCTCACAGGGCAGAATTTCTTCTTAATATCTAATCTAACCCTGCCCTCTGTCAGTTTAAAACCATTGCCCCTTCTGCCACTATGAGGTATAACAGAGTCCCTCTCCCTCTTTTTCGTAAGTCCCCGAAATGTCTGGTCAAGGAGAACCTCTCCTCCAGTTTGCATTGATAACCTCTGGCAGACTATTTCTGCAGGAGGGGAGCCTTGTAAAAAGGGAACTCCCTTTTGTGACGGTTTACCAGAGCCCCAGTATGTGTAAAGGATGGATTAATTGCCTGGCAGAGAGAGGCACACTTGTTTGCTAACTGGACCTGTCCTCCCTTAGCAGGCTGTTTGGGCTGAGATCCGTGCACGATTCCCAGTCCGTGAATGCCCAGCAGGCACTAACAACAGCTCCAGGGCGGGATTTTGTTGCAGCAGAGGCCAAACGTACTGTGAGGCGAGGCGAGGCCTGCGCAGGGACACGCTCAGGCTGCGCTTCCACTGCTTGTTCTTGCGGCGGTTCCGGACGCCGTCCTCCTGGTCCATCATCTGGTCCAGGAGCGTCAGGTCGTCGGCGTTGAGCGGCGCCACCGAGATGTCCCTCACGGCACGGAACTCGCCGCAGTTGTTCAGGTGCTCGTTCTCCAGACGGAAGAAGTTCCACACAAACCGCCTGCATGGATGGATGGATGGGAAAAGGGAGAATTACCAGCTGAGCTCCCCTTTTACAGCATGACCCGTGTTTGGCAAAGCGCTGGGACGTGCACCTGGGTACCAGTGAATTCTCAAGGATCACAGTGCCTCTGGGAGCGGGCTGGCAGCATGGAGTGACTAGCAGCAGCACCTGCTGCAGCATCTTTCCTCTGGAGAACAACAGAAGCTGTCAGGCTTATTCCTTATCCTAATGATGACAGCCCTAACAGGGACAGCATGGAGGCACCGGGCATTACAGGCCAAGGGCCACCTCCAGCACCTACATGAGTGAGGGCCAGCTTCAAGTTCTTCCCAGGAAGCTGTGGGGGTGGGTTTCCAGCTGCAGTAAAGGCATTTAAAGAGCCCTGGAGCCTTGCAGGATCCAAATCGATGATGCAGAATACATATTAGCATTTGGAAAAGAAGCAGAGGTTTGAAAATTGGAAATTTGAGAATCAAGTGAAGTTTCAACTGGAAATTTCAAGGAGAAATTTGGTAAAAACTAACCCCTCAAGATTATGTCACGGTTCAGAAGGAACTGCAAACTCCGTGTGAAGGACTCAGCTCCACACTGTGACAGAGCCACCTACCCCTTTCTTCACTCAGCACCCTGTTTGGATTAAATATTCCTGTTAATCCCAGTCTCCTTGGAATAAAGACCAGTATAGTCCATGTCCAAGGATCCAGGCACTTTCCCCCATGCTGATGTTACAGATCGAAAATGTAAAAATGAACTGAAGAGAAATGAGCTGCTCAGCCTCACCGGAACACCTCGAGGGGGGCAAACACTGTAGAGATGATGTCCGCAGCGTAGGGAAAGATCTGCATGGAAGTGAGGGAGATCTGGATGGTCCACGCGAAACGCAGGATGACGTCTTCTACAATGGCACAGTAGTAGTATGCCTGAGGAACAACAAGGACAAAACAGCTCAACAAACACCTTCTGCACCGAAAAGACCTCATCAGGTCTTCAGGAAGCTCCAGAATCTGCTGCTCAATCTCAAGCAAAACGAACAGAAATGATCTCTTGGAAACAAATCAGCTCTACTGCTGGAAAATCCCAGCCTGTAGCATTCAAATGCTCCAGTGGTCAACTGCAACATGCTCTAAACTCAGCAAGTTTGGTTCAAATGTTACAAGCCTTTCCTAAGGTAAGAGCAGGCTGCATACGCACTTTCTGTGGGTAGACAATTCCTTCTCGGAGAAAGGTATTTTCACCAGCATTTTTGTCAAAGAGACCCCAGTCCATCTTCAGGTCCCAAATGAGGGTATAGCAAGAGCTGATGAAACAGAAGATAATCCACAGGTAGAAGAACACTTGGGTGTCACTGTGGTTTTTAGCTGGAAAAGAGAAAACAGCACACTTCTGTAGAACTGAGAGCACATCCCTTCTTAAAACAGCTACAAACTGCCTGATTTGAGCAGTAGAAATCACCTCTATAACCCAAGGTCTGGGAAAATACATCTAATACCAATATGAACCAAACCAAAAGCCTTAGCAGGACCTGCTTTATATTGTTATTTAAATTCCACTTTTACCTCATTTAACTTTTAGCACTTGGGGTTGGAATTTACACTAATATTTGGAACAGGCTCCCAGGGAAGTGGCCACAGTCCCAAGCCTGACAGAGTTCAGGAAGCGTTTGGGGAACACCCTGAGGCACACGGTGGGATTCTTGGGGATGGTTCTGTGCAGGGCCAGGAGCTGGACTTGATGTTCCTTGTGGATTCCAGCTCAGGATATTCTGTGATTTTTATTTTCTTGGGCTTACGGCAGAGCTGCCGTTCTGGCTCTGAACAGCAGGTGGAAGCTGAGGGCCGCATTTCGCAAAGGACACGGGCTTGTACAAAGGACACAGCAGTGAGGCAGTGCTCAGTTAGGAGGGTTTGATAAGGAAATATTTTCGTTTGTATTAACATAAACAACTGTGAATTAGTGCACTAAAAGCCTGAAGAGCATGGGCAGTACAGGAATTACCACCAGCCATTTCAGAGTCGTGGTGGCAAGGGAAAAGGCAGCAACACGTTAACATGTACAAATCCTAAAGCAGGCTCTGTACAGAGTTTTAAATACCCACACAGAGCTCCTCTTCGGAAACAGGAGACTGCGGGCCCACCATCTGCTCACCTGGGGATATGTTTTTTCAA
Source organism: Eulacestoma nigropectus (assembly GCA_013397775.1). NCBI lineage: Eukaryota > Metazoa > Chordata > Aves > Passeriformes > Eulacestoma > Eulacestoma nigropectus. The sequence continues at coordinate 257,717 of VZTE01003399.1, forward strand.
CTCCCCTGAAAAGGTTACACTGCTCTCAATTTGGCTACAATTCCCTACATCAGCTGGCTGGGGAAAACCAAACAGATCTGGTAATTCTGTTTGCTTTTGAAAAGCCAGCTCAAAAATTCATACAAATAAAACACATTATGATGCTTTGGAAGGCTGTGACATTTTGCACCTGGCTGCTAGCAGGAATCTCTCCTTTCTGTGCAGCCTCAGCAACTGCTCGTTCACTGATTCTCTCTAACAAAGCAAATAACATTTCCAGTACGAAAAAAGACGTTTTCAGCCCAAACCCAATGCCACGCTATGTGACAGCACCTTTTCCCATATATGTGTCTTGAAAACGACAGAATCCCTGCAGCTGATCAGCCAGGGAGCAACAGGGCAATTTGCCCTCTCCTTCCCTCTGTATTTCTAGCAATTACGATCTAAACGTAACGCAGCAATCCGATAAAATTAATGGAGGTGAAAATGAGAGTACATTCCTCTCATTATGCCTTTCAGGCTTCCTGGACATGATGTGCAGGATATAGGTCAAATCCACACGCTGCTTCCCCTCTCGGAACACCCCCCCAAAGGCACACCTCTGAATGCCACCGATGCAGCAAAGCCTGTTTTGCACCGTCGGCGGAGGAAAAGGGCAGGGGACCGCTGCAGCTCCCAGGTCTGAGCAGCGTCCCTGCTTTGGGGCAAGGCTGGAAGCCTTTGAGCACACCCCCAATCGTCAGCTTGGCCAAGACACGGGTCTAGCATGGTGTTCCTGGTCCCTGCAGAGCCATGACGTCGCCCGGGAGCAGCGCGTCCCTGCGGAACGCGGGCTCGGGTGCCCAGGTACCTCACGCGCTGCTGCTGCTGCTGCCTGGAAACAGCCTCTCCCAGCCTATTTTTAACGTGCAGCTGCCCACAGAAAGGGACACAGGTGAGGATTTTGGAGCTTAGCAATGAGGGCTGCACCGCCAGGTTTCACTGCCCCCTCTCAGCTCCTCCAAAGCCTCCACGACATTATTTCAGGAAGAAAAGGCAGATGCTGACATTCGGTGACTCATGAGACACTAAGCCTGTTCTTTCCAGCATTATTTTTAGCTCATTAGATCTCCATGTTTAGTTCCCACTACGAGATCCTAAAGGATAATTCAGAGGCAGTTCATGGGTTGTATGTGCTTTCAAAGCACCTAAAACACTCCAAAACACCCCGTGAAGCTGCAATGCTTCCTCTCACCTTAGGCTTGAAAGTTACATCACGCTGCTTTGGGTTTGGTTCTTTTTTTTTTTTTTCCCCTTTAAGGACAGAATTCCAATAAACTGAGTCTTATTCCACACCTTCCTGGAGCAGCCATGGAGAAGGCAGTGCAGCCAGCACCATCCATCACATCCCTGGCCTGAGCCATGCCCTGCAGGTGCAGGCAGAAGAGCAGGGAAGCATTGCTGGGCAGCTCCTTTGGAGTTCCGTGCTCGTGAAGGGGGCAGTCTGTCCCCTGATTATCATCTCCAACCATATAAGGGGCGAACAAAACTCTGTCCCAAGTTGGCAATTACATAGGAAGGGGATTTCAAAGGTTCTCGCTGCTTAAACCTAAATCACAGGATGGCTCGGGTTGGAAGGGACAGTGGGTCAACCTGGTCCAACCTCTCTGCTCAAGCAGGGTCATCCCAGAGCACGTGGCAGAGGTTCTTGTGTGCAATTACAGAACGGAGAACTGGGAAGAAAAAGGCCCAAGTGAGAAATCTAATCTCACCAATCTCAAAAGGCCTTCAGTGCTTGCTTTCAGTTAAGTTACCCTGGGCTCAGTTCCCTCTCCTTGCCTCTATCTTTGCAGCAGCCTTTTCAGTGGCACCTGGGGTCACACTGCTGGCTCCTTGCTCCTGCTCCCTTTCTCACCAACCAGCTCTGCAATGCATTCAGCTCCTGAAAAAATTCATTAAAAACCCAAATCACTCCCTGGTAAAATGCCCTAATCAGAACTAGCCTATTGTCTTTAGCCTTGGCCTCCGAGTCCTTCCTTTCATCATTTCTCCTCCTTTTCCTCCTGCCTGCAGTTCTGTTTGATACCTTCCTTCCTTCTGTCCTCATTGGTATTCAGCTGGTGTACAGAAATATGTTACTGCTCCAGGCAAGCAATTATAGCTGGGTCTCTGCTGGCTGGTCCTAGCAGCCCTCTTCACTGCTGCTCAGGGGGAGAGAAAATCAAGGCATTCATATTCTGCCCAGAGGCTCCATCAACTCCTGGCCTGCCGGTTTTCCAGGAGCAATACAGAGCTCTGCATATTTATGATGATGTCAGGGTCTATTTAAGCAGGAACTGTTTCATCCTGTGTGTTTTTTCTTTGTTTAATGATGTGCTAGAAAACACCAAAAACCGTGAGAGAGGGAGAGAGTCTCTGGTGAGAGAAGCACTCTGGACACCTGGCAGATCTCAACCTCTCCAGGAAGGAAAGAAGAAGTTTTCAATACCCCTGGCACCAGTGACATCCACCCAAGAGAGGCACAAAGGACCTTCCTACTCCATGCTCCAAAGGGTACCACCACGGAGCAACTTCCTGAGCTGCTGTTATTCAAAGCAGCACGTGCAGGACAGAACAGCACCAGCACAGAACCTCTGAAGCTGCAGGTGCAGCTCTAACCCTGAGGATGGGCTAATTTCAGTGTTCACATTGCCACGTCTACAGCTTGGAGATGTGCAGTTATGTCAGAGGCTATCTGAGTCCACAATGCCCGGCTGCCTCCACTGGCCACAAAGCCCGTGGGAAGCAGCGTGCCATGGGAGCTGTTTGCAGCCTCCACCACAGAATTTCCATTAGCATCCTCAGTTTACCCTGTAACATGCCATTCCAGCAGATACTCTGCACAAATACACCTCAAATTGCTCCAGAAGGTCAATGAGATAAATAATGGACGGCTTCCACCTTTGAACTGAAGCTGTGAATGGCCATAGGCCCAGAAAACAGCCAAAGGCACTTGCAGCAGCAGAATTTACTGCCTGCAAAAACTGCTGATAGACAATATCGTGGATCCTCAAACCAGCCCCAGGGGCCACAGTATCTGACTGGCATTCTGAGGGAACGCTGCTCTGCAGCAATTCCAGCCCCTTCGAAACACAGGCAAGAGGAAAGGTTTCCATCAAAGAGAGACAGCGAGTGCTCTCCCAACGCTGTTAATATTGATTTTGCCTCCAAAGAATCCTATCTGTTTACCCTGCTGAATTATTCCGGGGAATGTAAACACCATACAGTATTCAACGCCGCGAAAATCAATGCCATGTATTATTGAAGGGCTGGATAAGAGCACAATGGCCCTCGATAAGCATTCCTGGCGAGTCACCCACCACGGCCGGCCGCGGGCTGTGCTGCTGGGGAACGCTCTGATAAAAGCTGGAGGGAGCGGGAGGTTATCAGGGAACACAGCCAGGTAAGCCCTGCTACATCAGGCAACAGCGACCCAGCCACAGCAACTCTGCCAACTAAACAGCTCTCGGTCCAGGCTCGCCAAACCCAGCCTCAGTCACAGATTTCAGCAGAAGCGGAGCACAAATGCATTTAGTGTGCAAGGCGAGTGCAGCTCTGAGCAGGCCTAGGGATGGTGTGTGCCCATTAACTCCATCCCAGCACAACACAGAGCAGGGTGACAGCCAGAAGTGACTTATCTACATGAGAACTGCCATCTGAGTGACATCCCCAAGCATTTGTCTAACACCTCAGTGCTCGAAGCGCAGCGTTACCTCTCCCCTCAGTAATTAGATATCTTAATGAGCGGGCAATGCTGCCTTTCTGCCCAGCCAGCACGTCCTGCTGTTTAGCACAGATCAATGGCAGAGCCAGGACATGACAGGGGACCTAATGCAGTTAAAAGGCAACAATAACCCAGAGGAGCACACGCAGGACTCGCCGTTGTGCACTGATGGGCTCTGCCAAACACCGACTCTTCCGTAAGAACCTTCCCTTGGATTGTGCAAACCTCTGCCATCGCCTCCGGGCACAATTTAAGCAAAGCAGCAACAAAGAACTGTCAAGAGGCAACATCTCACATCTTCTTCTAGCTAAGAGTCTACATTTGTAGAGGAGGGAAATCCCAAAATTGTGTTTGGATTAAAAACCCTCTGCAGGTTTGCGCTGGGTTTGTAGGACAAAACGACTGTGTCTAATTTCAAGACACGGCAGCAAACTCATGGCTTGTACCTCACAGACAAGTGTGATTTAACTGCAAACAGGTGGAAGTGTATCAGTCATGGCTGAGATTTGAGCTGGTTCTTCTGGTGCCTTCTGCAGCTTTTGAGAAGTGTTCTTAGGGAAAGTTTAATCGCTACCTTGAGAAGGATGAGGTTTACAATCAAAGTATTTGCCAGAAGTCTCACTAATAAGAATATCGGGATTCACGATCAGAAATGAACAGCATGGTAATCAGGGCCTTTGATGGACAATTTGGGGATGGGGACACAATGTCACCTGCTACCTCTATAGTGCTTTGACATCCAACAGCAGATTCTTTCCAAATTTACTTCTTTTAAAAGCAACCAAAAAAAAAAATATTGTTAGATGATTGCATCTCCTACATTTCTGCACCACCACAGACTCCAGACCTGCGTGTATCTGACAGGAAGATTGCTTGTAATGCAGTCACTTGCTTTTCTTAAAATGTTCCATTAAAAAAAAGGTCAGGCCTCCCCCCTTAAGTGCCTGTGAAATGGAGGATCAGTAGGTCACCCTTTTTCCCTACACCTCAATCATTAGCATTCCCATTTCCCCAGCCACCTTTAGCACAAAGGCATAATAAGTGACACAACGGTACTCTTGGTCCACTTCCCAAATCCCAGCTATTAGTCCCCATCTCCTCTCAGCTGAGGAAGCAAACGCAGGGACCACGGAGCCGTGGGGTGCCGAGGTCACCACCGATGTCCCGCTTGACACCTGCGGACCTACAAAGCACGGCAGGGCTTCCCAGTGGGATTTTATGCCTCGTTTGTGCACAGGGTGGGGTGGCAGTTGCCCAAATCGCTCTGAATTCCCATTCCCAGGCTCCCCACCGAGCAGGGGTTGCTGTCCCCGCTCTCCTTCCCCACTCACTTACCGCAGGCTCACCGGCACCTCCGCCCCGGCCACGCTGGTCCTGCCTCAGCATTCCCGGGATACTCCTCACTCATCCCGGCTCCACCCCGAAGCACCATCCCCGGGATGGGTGTCTAAGCAACCAGACGAGCTAACAGGAAGCTGGGAGAAACCGGGGTGCCACAGAGCCCCACGTCAAAGCTGGGAGGAGGTCAGAGGCCAGGATGGAAATGTTTGCCCACGGCAGCGCCTCCCAGTTCCTCACTAATGACACTGCCGCTGCTCTGATGGAAAGGATCAGAAAGACTGCCTAATGAACACAACTCATTACTGGAGGCCTCCTGGGCATGGCATGACAGGGTTTCAGACAAAAATTCATCCTAGCTCACAGCAATGTGACAGACGGTGCATGTTTTGGCTCCGAATAATCATCCTGGTGGAGTTGCCAGTGTGCTGTGCTAAGGGAAGCCGTGTGAAAATGGAAAGTATTAAGAAAGAAGCCAGTTAATCCCATTACAAAGTTTGTTTTGCTTCAAGAGGTCAATCCAAGCACTCTATAAGGCTCTTGTGACACCTAAATCAAATGCTGACAGCTCTTTCAGTGCTGAGGAAGAGGGGGAGAGATGGGAGGTCTTGTAACAACACGGAAGTGAGGGAACAGGATCTCACAAATGCTACTTGCTTCATTCTTTTGTGATTTTCTTTTTAAGTTTTGTGCTTACAAAAATTCTACGTTCACTTATTTTGCCCTGCCCCACCCCCTAAAAACGAAATTACCTATCTCAGCTGGGGGACTGTACACTGTTGCACTGATGTCATTTTAGTCCCAGTTCTCACATCACCTCACTGTCTCCTGCTGTAAGCATGTAGGATCACAGTGCTTTGTTGTCCCACCTACCAGGAGCCTCACTCCACGGGGGCTGCAACCTGCAGCTTCTAACACAGGAATGACAGGGGCTAAGCGACGCGACCCAGCACCCGCAGAGCTCAGGTGCAGCCAGGTACCTCCTGCGGCCCCCCGTGGCACAGCTGGATGTCACCCAGCCTGTCCCCCATCCTGCTGTGCCTACCATCCTGCCCCTGGAGGTCAGAGCCCTCCTCAGGGCCCTGCGTGGGGACAGAGCGTGGCAGAAGCAGTGATCTGTTCCAGCGCGACGCGGTGTCACCGCTGGGAGCGGCTGAAGCCGTCGTGATTAATGAGGAGTGGGCAGCAGGTACGAGACCTGGGAATCTTCCACTGCATTTTCCAAAAGCAGCACGCACTTCCCATTCGTCTTCCTTGGTCAGACCTGGCTGAACCTCTCTATTAATAAGAAGCGGGCCAACACCTTCCTGCAAAAGCCATTAATCGCAGGATGGCTCCCGCCTTGACACTCCACATCTCTATTCCTTGGCCCTTTTCTCTTAGGGCTGCCTTTAAAGAGCATAAATTAGACATCACTGCAGAGAGGCCTGCTTCTGAAGCGATGGTGAGAGCACGGACAGAAGCGCTGCTCTTCAGAGACAGTCCTATTTAGTTAACTTCCGTATTTTTAATTACTGCCAATTTCCTGGGCTGTTTAATGAGAAAGTGCATGGCAGTTCCATTATCTTAGACCGACCTAGGGCCCCTCCAGGGCACCACAAGCCAATGACAACTGGTTTTCAGCAGGCTCATTTGGAAAAACCGTGGGAGCAGGATGGAAGAGGAGATGCTTACTCAAGTTTCCAGGCCACATGGATTAACTTTGGAATAATTCAGAGGTTAATAAATAGCAGGATACTACTCAGACCACAAGGATTTCATTGAATAAGGTGTGTGAATCAAACTGACAATGTCCATAAAGCATCCTGCCTTTCAGTTACAGGATAAAATCCCACACAGCCAATTTTAACCCAATAGCAAGGTAAACAAAAAATGGTCACACTGAACCAGCAAATCCCACGAAACAAGAAAATTGTGAAAGAGAAGCACTCAAGAAGCTCAGTTCTTCAAGCACAGAAGCCAAATCTATATTTTGTGTGAGCCAGGTATTTCCAATGACACCATGTGAGCAAGAGGCATCAAGGTGAGAAAAATCTGTCAGCAGCAAAACCATGATGTCTCATTTTACAAGGAATAAAGCTGGAGCATAAATCATGACTAAAGCTTAGTAAGTGACCAGCACTCCTTGAGTGGTACAACACAACTGTTTCTTAGAAGAGCTGAACACCAAAATGTAACAACCCTCTTACACAGCCTGAGCCAGGTCTGAGTGAGGAGTGAAACCAAAGCTGGCTATTCCAGGTATGTCAGTGTGCCTTCCTTAATGCAAGTACAATTTACACAAGAAGGGATGCCCATGGATTTCCCTCTCTGGGATCCCCTCAGTGAAAGGAGGACATGGACCTGCTGGAGTGAGTCCAGAGGAGGCCATCAAGATGCTCAGAGGGATGAAGCACCTCTGCTGTGGAGACAGACTGAGAGAGTGGGGAGTGCTCAGCCTGGAGAGGTGACCAGATGGCTCTGGTGAAACCTTAGAGCCTCTTCCAGTGCCTAAAGGGGCTCCGAGAGAGCTGTAGAGGCACTTTGGACAAGGGTCTGGAGTGACAGGACGGGGGGAATGGCTACAAACTGACAGAGGGCAGGGTTAGATTAGATGTTATGAAGAAATTCTTCCCTGTGTGGGTGGTGAGGCCCTGGAACAGGCTGTCCAGAGAAGTTGTGGAGCACATCCCTGGAAGTGTCCAAGGCCAGGTTGGATGGGGCTTGGAGCAACCAAAGTAAAGTAAAGTGTAAAGTATCCCTGGCCACGGCAGGGGGTTGGAACTCCACGGTCTTTTAGGTCCCTTCTACAAATGCTGTGATAAGCTGGACTGAAGTGGGAGCTGCTTTACTGGTGCATTTGTCAAGCAAAGCACATCTGCCTTTGGCAGAGTGAAAACACAGCAGAAAGCAGTTGCGTGTCAAAACAACGCCGCGCTCGGGGTGAATATTCTGCCGCAGGCTCGGGCTTAATCACCTGCTTCCCCAGCAGCACGTAGGTTTCCGTAGGGATTAAATAAGGCAATGTAATACTCTGTTGGCTGGCTCTGGGGAAGGCTACTCAGCACTGGCAGGGAACTTAATGCCAGCACTGAGCTCCTTAGTGCAAAGCAAGGGTGGGACAGAAGGGGACAGAGCGGGCAGGGACCGGTGGCACTCCGGTTGCCAGGTAGCTTCGAGTTACAGCTGTGCCTCATTTGCCTGAGCAAACACACCCCGCAGCACTGTATTTACAGAACATGGCCTTTGCTTCCCATTCCTTTGGGGGATATAGAAATACAGAGAATTCCTCCTCTGGGAGCTCAGCAACAGTTGTCCTCGTGTTGTTGCTGTCGTCCCTGAAATGTGGCTGTGTTTGTGAGCCGTGCTGGAGTCAGCACTCGTCTATGCCACCACTGCTTGCTCCCGTCTTGTGTTCTGAGGTAGCTCCTCTCCCTTCTGCTTCGTTAATCCCGATGATACCTGAATATCAAGATGACAGCTTGGAGTCACCCCTGTAAAACTGGTCTGGTCCCGGAGCAACAGGATTGCAAGTTTTGGAGCAAAAACCTAACAGAACTCACTTTGCTATCTTAACGGTCTGACATCCAAACTGCAATTAGCAGAGAAAATTGCACCCTGCATCTAAATCCAAGGGAAAGAAAGTAAAGAAATGGCTTCTCTGAGGGAAGAAAGAATCGGAACTATGCACTGCCTGAGCAATATGAATTATTAAACGGGGATATTTTGGGGACACAGATACTTGTCAGGACCCCACAGTACATGGTGCTGCTGGGGGGGAACCTTCCCTACAGGAGGTTTGGAGTAGGGAATACCATGCAAGACAAGAACAGAAACATCACTTAAACATAATAAGGTTGCATTTGTACATTTGTTTAGTTCGAGTTGTTTTCCAGCAGCAAGCACAGGAAAACACAGAGTGCTGTCAGTGCACTGTGTGTGAATTAGCTGCTTTCCACACCAGCAAACCCTCCCAACCACACAGTCCGTCTTCACTTCACTGGCAGGCACAAGCTAAAACCTACAGAGCAGCTTCAAATTGTCCAGTGTTCAAATGAAGAGAGGAAGATGAGACTTCTCAGAAGGCTGTGATGTCTGCAGGCCTCCCAAGTGGAGAACAGGCACTGGTGTCCATTACCTGACCTCCCAAGGAAAGGCCACAGATTACCCTCTTCTCCTGGCAGCCAAAAGCTGTCATTCCAGAGGTGTAAGTCATAGGCTTGCAAGCACAGGCACGGGAGACTGTTTAAATAAAACCCTCGATACCACCGCAATTAATAGGTCTGTTACTGAAATTTAGAGCAGGCCTGAGGAGCAAGGATCCTCACCAATTCGACACCTGTTTTGGGCAGCACTTTCTGAAGAGCACACAGCTCCCTCTAGCAGATGTTTAGTAGGTAAGAGATGGGTGTTTGCTATCCTTGGGCAGACACAGAGAAGGTGTGGGCGAGCAGCACATCTATTTTCAACGGTAGCATTATAACAACTTGCTGATAGACCATCTGATTCCAAGCTCCAAATGAATTGGGAATCTATGTAAAGCACTTCAATAAAATTGGCTTCTTAACAGGCACAGCGCACTCGAAAGCACGTTTATGGCAGGATGGGAACAGGCCTACAGGGCTGAGGGGACATGCCACGGGCTTTAGGCAGCCCTCTGAAAAGCCCAGCACAGTGACATTTACCAATCTGTGCTAACGTGTAATTTCCAAAGGCCACAAAGCCTCCAAATTTTTTTTGTACCACACCAACAACTACATGGCATTGACTCCCACTGACAAAACCCGACGGACAAAAGCTGGGAGTCAGGAACATCTCCCAGCAATTGGAACAAGGCTCATAAACACCTCATTACAGCCCACTCCCTGCCAGACTGGGAAAGGGGACACCAGTTACGCGTGGCAGCGACCAGAACCGGGTAGCAACACTGGCGCGGATGAAAAACTTCAAGGGCAATGGAAAGAGGTCAAACTCTTCAACAGGACATTTTGACAGAGGCTGGTTTTCCTCTTGGTTCCAGCCCTGCCCCAACCGAAGGCTCTGGCAGCGCGTCCCCCCGACGGAGGCAGAAGCATTAGTCAGCCTCCCCAGAGCGGCTCTGGCTACAGAAGATACAAGCAGTGACTCTGGAGCCAGGCAATCCCTCCGTGCCTCATCCCAGCTCTGGCAGTGGTGACTAACTGGGCTGCAGGGCTGCAGAATGTCACGGAGTTAAAATGGGAACGGGCTCCAGGGACACGGCAGCGGGGAGGAGATGCACAGGGGATGCTCCCAGAGGATGCTCCCACACCAGCTCTCCATGTGCCCCTGGATACAGAGCCCAGCTCCCAGCCTTCAGCCAGCTTGGAGCACTGCCCCTCCCTGCCATGAAAATGCAAGGCCTGACAAACATCATCAGTGTGACTCCGGGCCCAGCTACGTCAACACAGACATTTCTTGGCCATGGGAAGGTTTCTAACAACCCTGCCCCCCCCCCCAAAAAAAACCCAGCATGTTAACTAGAATCGTGCCTTCAACACTTCTCCCTGCCTCACCACAGGAATATTCCAGGGTAAGTAATTGCTCACGACTGTGTGTGGTTGCTAATTTCTGGGTATATAGAAGGGAGATATTCTCAAATGGAAGAATACAGCTTTTAGGGCTTCAGAACAATGAAAGGCAGGGCGACTGCCTGAAGTGCAGAAACTAAAAGCTTTTTTCCTTCAGAACAAGAGTAGAATCGAGTAATTGTCGTTTCCAGGGAGATGAGGAACTTCAGGGATCAGAGCTCAATCTGCAGTTAAATGGATTGGAAACAACTCCTTACCAGCTGCAGAAAAAACATGGATAGAAATCACACAGGAAAATCAGAGAGAGCATTTTTTCCTGGCACTGTGCACATGCCTCCACATTTAGGAATGATGGACTGATTATTTAGATGATCCAGGTTAAATATTAATGAATGCTAAGGGAGAAGTATTTCCTGTGCCATCCCTTTCCTCATACATCTCCCTCCCATTCACCTCCCTTCACAGCAAAACCCAACAGGTATTTCAGTTTTCTCCTTTCAAAAGAGAAACCTAAAAATTCCCTCCCACGCTCCCTAAGTGCAATTCTAAGCAGACCGGGGATGTGAAAAACACCTAAAATAAGATCTTAAAACACTCTTTACAAGCTGGGAAGGCCCCTGCCTTTCCCCAGAGATGTTTCACAGGTGCCAAAGCACCAGAAGCTCACGCTTCAATGGGATGCCAGATTCTGAGCTTTCTCTCGAGCAAAAAGAAAATGCCAGGAGCTGCAAGGGATTCTCCAAAATGGCCAATACCTTTGTGAGTGCTGTAGAGGGCTGCAAATGTCACCACGAAGAAGGTGGTGGAATATTTTCCAGCGTTAACCAGATGAAAGGCCCGTTTGTTATCACGGTAACGGCGCAGGCACTGGATGAATCGCAACCAAGCAGGGATGCACTGGACAACTGCTCTCACTCCGTAGGAGTAGCTGTTACAAATCTGATTATCTGCAAGAAAAACAGGAGTTAAAGCTGTTCAGACAGAGAGTTAGTAAGTTTAAGAGCTACTAGTGTCTTCCTGTCTGTAATATCACTTTATGGCAGCAATTCCCCATCAACACCTGGCACACAAACAGCAAGAAACCCAAAGTACCCTGAAGCCAAATATTCCATCTTGGAGGTATTCAGGTGACACGACATCAATAACACATCCAGACAGATCACCCTCTAACTCCCTCAGCCCTGCCAGTATAACTAACATGCGAGATTAGAAATCATCTATTTTTAAATGTGCTCAGTGCTGTTGGCAGTACTGTGAATAATCAAATTAAGGATGGAATTACAAAAGGCCTTTGACATTGGATTTTTGTGCATAAATGGGAGAGCACTTAGAAACTCTGCAGGACAGCTCTGAAAGGCTACTTTGCCCAAGATGTCCTTGACCCGTTTTTCTTGTGCACTGTAATAGGAAAAAGCATATTTCAGTATGGGACTGGGTTTGGCTTTTTAAAAAGCAAAGCCAAGGCATAGTCTGGCTTCAAAAAGTGGGATGAGAAGCAACTACACCACCATGCCATTGTGTCCCCCCTCCATGTTTGAAAGCCTTCTTTTTATTGAGGTAACGACCAGGAATCCCTCAGCTTTTCCTGGGACCCTCCAGGAACTCCATATTCTTCTGCTGTCTCACTCAGCACATCTACACCAAACACCCCCTGCCTAACATTCATTTATTTCTTATTCACACTAAGGGAGACATATTATTAGCTGATATTTATCCCAAAACACTGTGCTATCATTCCACTGCTCAGATTGGAAGAGGACAAACTGTTATGCGCACAGTTGCTTTATGTATTTTAATTTTTTTTTTTAATAAGTAAATATTTAGCTACTCACAACGCTGTCTTTTAAAATGAAGGGAAAGATCAGACAGATTGGAAGAACAAAGCGAACACTGATGCTTATTGAAGCATACAGCAAATTCTCTCAGCAAGTGTCAAAACCATCTGAGAATATGATTTGCCAGGAGTCACTGCTTAAAATGGAAAGTCAACAGCCCCATCGGTGAGGACACAGGTACTGTTTTGCCACCGGGAAGGCCAAAGTCAAAACTCACATTCCAGCTCTGTGCTCCTTCTGGCTAGAAAAGGAGAGAAGACAGAGCATGGACAACCCTGGCAGCACAGCATCACCTCAAATTGAAAAAGAGGTGGCACCAAGGAGCTTCTCCATCCTCTCTTGCTTCAGGGTACGGGGATGGAGCCTGTAAGAACCAGGCTACAGCACAGAAAACTGTGCTTAACGAGCTCAGGATTCTCATGATGAGCAACAGGAAGAGGCTAAAGGCAAATACATGGTTAAACTACTGTGAAATAAAACAACAATGCCAGGAAAATGGATTTCTCTTTCCAATCAGGAGCGCTGTGTCTAAATTCTTCAATGGATATACACATCAGGCCAAATGACTGGATTAGGAAATGAACACTGATGTGAAATTCCATTTCTCTGGATGGAAGTAAGAACGGGGAGAATCTCTCTAATGCCATGTTTACAAGAAATGCCAATTATTTTAGTTTCCTGTATCATTAATAAACCTCTTAAAACAGACAATTAGGAAGTTGCCTGGCTCAGTGCTTTTCGGGTCATTCTGACCACGTTCACAGGGGTCACCAGCATTACTCTACCTGTATCTGCCAGAAGTCCAGCATTGTCCTCCCACTGAACCTCAAAGCTGTAGAAGCAGATCATGTATTCCAAATCCATAAGTATCACGACCAGGCTGTTGAGCTGATCAGCCAGCCAGAAATCTGCGAAGCCTACCTTGTGGAAGGGAGCAGTGAATACTCGAAACTGTCAGGAAAAACAAAGCAGGAATAATTCATGGCTGTGTCAAAGGCATCCAAATGCAGTGGCAGGACATCACAGAACTGAACAAATATGGAAATAACAGAAATGCTTGAAGATTTATTGCTGACCTTTTGCTCCTGCTGACAAAAAAGGATAACTGTCTCCTCACTTTTAGTATAAAGAACATGCCTGCTTTTCTCCTCCTGTATGCATCTATTCCCGTGCCCCCCCCAGCCTTTTGTTTTTAATTGGCAGAACAGCCCAGTCTCCTCAAACCAAGCTCTTTCCCAGAAACTCCCAGGCTCCATTTAAGAGCTCTACACAGCTCCATTTCTCTCGTTGCCCCTCACTTTGATCAGCACTTTCTTTCAGGCACTTACATAGTGTCTATTGACATCTTCCACACTCACCTTCCCCCTCACACTTAATGTCAGTTGGATTTAGACTCTCAGCACAGCCATTAGTCTGGTCATGCCTTGGTTTCCTTAACTCATTAGTTGTTCTTTGGTGTTACAAGTTGTGAAAGTGAGGATTGTTACTGGGTCTGGCAATGCCTCCATCAGGGAAAGGGTTAAAGAGAGGGCAGAGAAAATCCTATCGACTGTCAGTAGGACTCCCCCTCAATCCCAGTCCACTTTCCCTCTAAGCCTGAACAGCAGTTTTGCTCCTTCCAAAGCAGAGAGTTTTCTGCTCCATTACCTTTGATTACCCCTCTCCCTACCCAGTTAGTTATAGTTACTAATGGCCAATTTCTCACAGAGACGGCACCAGCGCCAGCCGGTCATTCTGGGATTTATGAGCCTTTAAATTAATGAAAGCACAGGCTAACACTGATCTTTCATACTGCTCTCCTTACTAACCTGAAGGGTGCACAGCTCCAGACACCCAGGAAAGGACTGACACGTTCCCATCAGCCTGTAATGCAGATTTAAGGCTCTGCTCCTGAACTTTCAGAGCCAAAGAGGGGATTAAGAGTCAGTGGCATAAAGCAGATATGGATCTTGACCCAGAAAGCTCCGTGCTCATGCTGGATGGCGCCTATTCCCAAGGGTCAGACAGGGCCAGCCTTTAGGGACGACTGTCTTCAAGGGTGCCCAGCTGCAGAACAGCTTCTGCAGAGGTCAAAGACCACACAAGCCTTCCCTTGGAGAAACTCTTCCCTCCCTTTTCCCAACACTCCCTGATACTGTCTTTATCTGTTTCATCATAGACCATTGCTTTGTCCATGAACAAAGACTAGCTAAGCAACTGGAATGTGAAAATAGCTTTACACACAGATCTCCCTGAAAAAAAAAAAAAAGAAAATAAGAAATAATAATATTCTTGTTGTTATTTAGTTCAGGGAGAGGTACTTCAGCACTGCCAGGTGACAGCATAAAACTTTTAAGAGAGTAGAAGTTTTCCACCTAAAGGTTACAGCTGAGGAGGAGTCAACAGATAGATCCACGATGTATCTGGCACTGGCTTCTGAGTCACCTATCCTCCAGGAGCTGAGCTGCCATCTGAACCCTCCCAATGCCATGTGCCAGGCACTGTGGCTTCTGGCTGCTGCCCAGGCACAGCTGGAGCTGCAGCCCAGATTCCAGGGCGTGCTGGCAGTGGAGGTACCACAGCCACCTCCTCTCTTCCCAGCTGAGAAGTGTCTGCAACATCCTCCAGATAAGGATAAAGCCATAAAATACCAGAAGCTGGAGTTGCACCTCAGTCTCAAGAACCAGTTGCAATTCTCTATCAACAATTCCACAACCTGAGCACAGACTTCCTGGTGCTGATCCCTGCACTTTTAATACGTGCTGAGGTGCCAGATATCTGAGCTGAGCTGAACTCTTCCTAGCTTTTCACCTCTCACAGACAGGCTCCCTGCACTTGTGGCTGTTCAGCTCCTGCAGAGAGCGTGGGCATGGGGACGCTGTGCCATTCCCTGTGCTCAGATCCGATTCCTCCTGGCGAGCTGCTCTCCCCAGCCCACACAAGGGCACTCAGGGGCTTCTCATCTGGCACCAAAGGCACAAAGAATGCTCACCTAAGCACACAGGCAAGAAAGAAGAGCCTGGCAGGGGAATTAGACTTCACTACAGGCTAAATAACTTTTTTTTCACTCAGAGGAAGATCAATTCTGATGTAAATCGCCATCCCTCAGGGATTAGGACAAGAGATCCCACCCTCAACAAGCAGTTGATGTTGATCACAGTTGGAGGCAGGAAGCCTCCCAGATCCATGAGGAAATGCTGCAACACACTCAAGTATGCCCCTGATTTGGTTCCAGAAAACCTGGAAGTGCCAGTAATGCTCTGCTACACCTGATACGTCAGATTCCGTTTTGGCTGGAAATGAAACATATGAAGCATGTGAAGAAAAACGCTCATCAAATATAATTTTGTGTGAGCAGCATAGTTCTAAGACTTGCACTATTTAAACCTCCTTTCACCCAGAGAGCTGCTGGCAGCTGCATGGAGAAATAAAACACACCCAGCTAGTCAAGTACACACAGTAAAAGCTGCTTTTTATGTGGTCTGGCCTCTTCTTTCCCCTTCCTCCTTCCACATAACGCACACAAGTACCATGTCATTTCCCACCATTAAGGTGATCCTGCATTTTGATGAAGCTCTTTTTCCCTAGGAGACCTTGGGGTGAATTGGTCTCTGCACACTCACGGAACTCAGTGAACCTTATGGGTCCCTTCCAGCTCGAGATATTCCATTATTCTGGTTTGATGGAGAAGACTGTTTAGAAGGGCATTTAGTGACAGGACAAGGGGGAACAGCTTAAAACTGATAGAGGGTAGGGGTAGATGAGATATTGGGAAGAAATTCTTCCCTGTGAGGGTGGGGAGGCCCTGGCACAGGGTGCCCAGAGAAGCTGTAGCTGCCCCATCCCTGGAAGTGTCCATGGCTGGGTTGGATGGGGCTCAAAGCAACCTGGGATAGTGGGAGCTGTCCCTGCCTGTGGCAGAGGGGTTGGAACTCAATGATCTTTAAGATCCCTTCTAACTCAGGCCATTCCACGATCCTACAACTCTATCTCAGACTGCAGGGCAGTCTGGAGATCACTGGGACAGGGCAGGAGCCTCAAACAGCCTAACAGCTCTGTGGAGACTGAGAATCTCACCCCACAAGATATTAAGGTAAATTAGCACAGATATTGCTCATGTGGTTAAGGCACATCCAGTGCTTCCCCTCACACCAGGGGACAGCAGTCAGGCTAATGAGGCTTGGGACTAAAGGTACCTCTGTGAGGGATGGCTGAGTGCTGGAAGGCACAAAGGAGGAAGCTGGAATAGCAGTAAGCCAGCAAATCAAATAACTGAGGTGAGCACACAGAGGTTAATTCACTGTGTGTACACCTGCACGCACGTCCTCAAAGCACGATGCTGCGTCTCATCTTTGCCGTGTTCCAGATTAAGTTAATGTGTTTTAATTGGCATTAAAATGATTCTATGAAGAAAACCAGCCAGCCAAACCCTCTTCTGCCCAAAGCTCTCAGAGCAGTGCCAGCAAGAATAAGGTATCAGGGGAACCGGCTTGATTAAAGCCAATTCAAAAGGGTGCACAGGGTGGGGATGAACACGTGAAGCAGCCATTTGGGAAGAAACTCATGAGTCACCCAGCAAGTCTGAAAACTGTTCTTTCAGAGCTTCCACCTATAACTGGAACACTGAAGCAGCACACATATTTACATTGAATGTACCAGACTTATCTTACAGGAAAATAAAGAGCTCGGTCTCAAATAAAGAGTTTGTTTAAGAGCACAAACAGATTTGTTGGGGAAAAAACCCCACCCCTAAATGGAATTTTATAAGCAGTAACTTTTTCAAAGGTTCTCTCTCCATCAGTGAGCTCTCTCAACGTTGGCACTATCCCAGTCTGGGCTGAGGAGCACCCGTGCAGCCTTGCCTTAGAGCACTGCACCTCTAATCAAACTGTTTCACTGGGTTAAGGAATAAACAAGCAAAGATATCCAAGGGTTTCCACACATGCAAAAGTTTGTAAGCAGCTGTGTAGAGGAAAGTTAACGAGTCAACTGGTACAGGAAGCAGAATATGCTTCTGCAAACCCATCCTCAAAAACTATCTGCAGTCAACACCTGATCAGGTCTGCTCTATAACTCACAGTGGTACAAGCATCCCCCAGCATCCCTTTGCTGAGGGTTAGTGACACTTGTATACACTTCACAGCTACTGCTCAGCCACAGCATTAAAAAAAACCTATTTATTTAAAGCAGGTTTGACACTTACCAATAGTTTGAGCAGCCAGAAACGGGACTTGTAATATAAGGTTTTGGTAGGGTTGATGAGAAAAAGCAACATGAAGCCGTACAAGATGAGTGGGTTCACCTGCATAGGGATGTAGGTGAATTTACCATATATACATGCCAGCAGGCTCAGGCACCACAAAACGCCCAGGAAACCAGCAATCTGCAGGAAAAAAACCACATAGACACCTAATGAAAACACAGCCCCTAAACCTGCAATGTATTCTCATTAGAAGAAAAGGGAGAGCAGTGCTCAATCCTGTAATCTAATCAGACTTCAGCAACTTCCTCTTCTAATTGTATTAGGAGTCCTTGCCAGGAAACGGTGCAGGATTTCTCCTGCTGATCCGCAGCAGGGCTCAGCCACACCCCTAGGATCTCTCCTGCTCACCTCAAAGAGATGTTGATGGGACAAGTTGCTGCGGGGATTGAGTTCGAAGATGAGGACGTGGTTGACTCCAGCCTGTCTCCAGCCGTACGTGTTGATACCCAGGAGAAAGAGGAATTCTATCAGGAGAAAGCCACCTCGATAGATTCTCACCAGTGGCCACACATTTGGTCCATCTATAAAAGCCACACCTGGCAAAGACAAAGAAAGGAAGGACTTTAGGGATAGCAGGGGCCGTGTCACAAAGCAAGGCCTTATCCTGGTTCTCAGAGGGTTGGCTGTACCCTGAGGAAACAGGGTACACATGTACACAGCTGCATATTCCAGCAAGTGGAGGACATTTTGCCTAGCCTGTCAGAGGATTTAGGAGTATTCTGGGGAAAATTCCCTTTCCAGCTGCTGTAATCGACTCATTAGCAGCGTCCCTGCCTCACACTACAGGCACAAGGGACAGCACTGGCATAAATCTGACTAGAGGCACTTAAATATTCTGGTTTAATAGAGATGAAATCCCAACAGACAGATACACAAACACTTCAGCTCCCCACAAAACCAAGAGGAACCATTTACAGCATTTAAAACAATGCTAAACCCGCCTAATCACCGAACTCAGCACGACTGTAATGCAACACATACTCATGGCCAGCCATACAACACCCAGCCCCACCCAAATCCCGGCACAGGGCAGCAGTGCTGGACAGCCTGTTGCTTCCTTTGTTCAGGCTTCGGGGCTTTGGAAACAAATGTCCTTCATTTCAAACCATGAACAGCCTTATACAGCAGCAGCTTTCTCCAGCATAAACCTCTTTGCAAAGGACTGTCTCCCCTGGTCACTAGACGCGGGTTTTATGAGAAAAGCACAAATAAAATACAATTCAAAATTCAATATAATATTCAATCCTCAATTTTAGGTTCATTGAGCATTTCTCACCCACATGCTTTTTAAGAGGGATAAAAGAAAGAACATGCACTTCACAGAATTGAAGCTGAGAATTTATTCCCACAGACCTGCCCAAATTGCAGCCTCAAGTTTTTCAAACTTTTTTTTCAGAGAAAGCAAACCCATAGGGAATTTCATGTGTTCAGCATCTATACTTTATACTACGTAACTTATGGAGAAAAAGCTGTGCAAGAACAATGACTCCAGAACTGCTGCTTTGAATTTAAAACTTAGACTCTTGGATTCAGGCAAAACAGAGTCAACTTTTGGACGGAAATGACACCCCCCCAAAGAAGATGAAAGAAATGAGTCTTAAATGTGGAATTGTAAAAGCAGATTTTAAAATTTTTACCTGAAAACCAAGGGAAATCACGGAATGGGTAAGGTTGGAAGCAACCAGAGTGGGTCATCTGGTCAAAACTCCAAACAGGGCAGAGTAGCCCCAAAAATACCGACTGAGAAGTGAAAATGTCCCTGGTGACAAGTCCAACGGTAGCCTAACTCTCAAACAAGAGCAAGTCTGCAGCAAGCGCTTGAGAATTTGCATGAAACTTTGCAGGTTTCTGGTTAATAAAGCAAACGCACATTTCTGTGAAATTCCAGCCTCACACACTAGCTTGGCACCTAGGGAAGCCCATACAGAAACAGCGAGGCCTCAAAATTTGCCCTCTTTAGGGTGACACCCTCCTGGGATCCACTTGTAGCTTTGCAGCCTTTAACAGCCCCCAAGTGATGACGAACTCATCTCTGTAAAATGCTGCTGCTCCAGTTTTCAAATCAGGCAGTAGAGCACTGTGTTACTGACAGAAGCCACGTTCTGATGCTGTTTCACAAATTCTCCACACAGAACACTAAAGTCCTATCTCAGCTGATCAAATCATAGAAACAATTTGGCAAAAGCAGCCGAGAGGGTAGCAAAGTATGACCCAATTACAAACAGACACTTTGCACTTGGAATCCAGGTTTTTGCCCAATATCTGCAGTAATGTTCAGCTATCAGATCATGCCTGCTGATACGACACACCTATTACTACCCACACTGGGTAAGTAACACCTGCTTTAGAGATATAATCATTTTTATGAATTCCTTCTCACGACTGCGTCACTTTTTCATTCTTAGCACCGAGAGGGAAAGCAAACACAACTTCAATCATATTTGCATCTCACACAGAGATCAAACATTTAAGTAACAGAAACGATGAATAAAGAACAGTTTCTACACATTAAACAGCCCCTTCATGCAGATGGGTCAGCTTCATGCCTCTACCATGGGAAGACCAAACGGGAAGCACTGCAAAGAGCTCCTCAAACGGAGGCATTTTATCCCAAGAGATGGCTGGATCCAATTACAGAAACATCCGATTAAAAATTCTTCTAAGTCATAAAAACACAGGCATGGGCTTTCCCTAATGCAAGAGCTCGTAAGTTGATTTGTTAAGCCTTTTCCTTTGTAGTGCTTAAGCAAGTTACAACACTACAGAAATCACACACACAATTAGTAAAGCTGCTTGTGATTAAGCTCTGTGTCTGGATCTGCAGCACTAACATGGCTCCAGCTCTAATCAGGGGCCAAACTCAGAAGGCACAAAGCAAAATAAAGCCAGGGCCTGAGAGATGCAACCGTTTATTGTAGCTTTTAAACGATCTTGCCAACCTCTGCCAGTAAGAAAAAGTCATTGAATTCAATTAACAGACTCCAGGCATTGAAATCCTAGGAATTTCCACATGAATTCCCGATTTCCATCCCGAGTGGCATGTGGTCACATGGCTCTGTGTCTGGTAGTCTTCTCTTTGGGGAGTCAATACCATGCAAAGCTCAAGTCCTACAAGCACCTGCCTCAAGGGGGGCATGGGCTGCGTGTTCACAGAACGGTAACAAAAATCTCTTTTTACACATAGATATTGCACCCTCAGAGTATGCTCCAAAAATAAGGAGGAAACCAGGAGAAAAGGACTTTTGTGTTCAAAATTCACATATATAACATGAGAAAAGCCACAACCTAGTGCTGAGAAGAACTAGTAATTCACACCAATGTGATACGACTCTGATTTAAGCCAGAACATCCAGGTCCAGGCCCTCCCTGAGTGAAGAGAATGCACCCAAACCGAGGCATGGCAGGATACCCACCTGAAAGTATGACAGTGACATTCAGCGCAACGAACAACCCGCAGAACAATCCAACCCTGAATGTAGTCCAGGCTGGTACAGGCTGTGAACAAAGCCATGGCAGAATTAAGGTGAGGTAAAAACAGGTTATCAGCAAAGTCAGATTAGTTTGCAGAGCAAATTTAAAATCAGAAATACAAGGTCCTGATCCCTGATTGCACTCGTGCTCCTGAAGTGTGGTTTTTTAAACTGAAAATGCTGTGGAATATTCTTGCCATGTTGAAACAGAGCTTGGGCATCTCAGTGCCCCCTGAAAAATATTCCAGACCACACAAACACTAAGCATATGCTTTTATTAGCACAAATTTCCTTTTACTGTTTATCTCCTCCCTTCATTACCCTGTCTGCATGCATTAGGAGCAGTAACCTATTTCCAAACCTTCCGGAACTAAAGCAGATTATGTGGCCATGCCCCACGCACGCTCACACCAATTATTTCCACTGTTTCGTTCAGATGTTGAATCTGATTTGGCAGCTTGACAAGTTGGAGAAGCAGCTTCGCTCCACAACCCTCGTCTCTCACCTGAGCTGCTCCTAAGGGTGGAACACGCAAACGTTTCATTGCCTTCTGTCTGTCTCCATCCTCCAACTCGTTGGTCACCACTTCCTAAGGAGACAAAGATACACAGCGCTGAAGTCCATCTGAATGATAAGCATGTGGTAAGGCTCTAAAACCAAAAATAAAGGTTGGTTTCCACGTTACAGGTGAGCCCTGGCCCAGTATTCTTTCAGTACAAAGACATAGAAAGCTCACCATGCTGCACCAAGTTCCTACACAGCAGAAGTTAAGGCTGCATGAGGCTTTTCCAAGGGAAAAGTTACTGAACACACAGCTAAAGAGAACATACCCAAATTCATGTAAGCAGTGCCAGAAATCAGTGGCACTTCAAAATCAGTTATTAGCCATCTTGGTGGTAAATATGAGATAAAGAGAGGGCAAAACACTATAGAAATTACAGTGTCATAGAATAGTTTGGGTTGGAAGGGACCTAAAGATCTTGTTCCAACCCCCTGCCACGGGCAGGAGCACCTTCCACTGGAACAGGTTTGCTGAGAGCTCCCTCCAGCCTGGGCTGGAACACTCCCAGAAACCAGCAGTGACCAAAATCCCACTTTTTGCTAGCTAGCAGAGGGGCAGTGCCCAGGCCAGCCTGTTCACCTCTGTTTCAGAGATAAGCTGGTTGATCTTCTTGCAGGTGTAGAAGGGAGCCACCTCCACCTCGGCCACCCTCCACTCCGCCCCCCGCGCTGTCTCCAGGTTCTTGTCATGCTTCTTCAGGATCTTGCGGAAGCCGGTGAAGTTCAGGTTCTGCAGACAAGGGAAAACACATGCTGGCTTTAACCCCAGCCACCTCCCAAGAAAGAGAAATGGCTCTCTCTCCAGCGCTAGCGAGAAAGGAATCATTAATAAGAAACACAATGATTGCATCTATTGTCAGGAAGTTTCTGAGTTATTACTTTATTAGAAGTAATATATAATCCTTGCAAATAAAATTAAAAATGTGGGACTCAAGGGCATAAAAAGGGAGCTACCTAAACCTTTTTATTCCCTGAGAAGCCAGATCACTTCTACCTTCATCCTTTATGCAAGAAGTGACCCGATGCTACCTTGAAGAAAAATAACCCTTAAGGAGTTTTCCCTTCTGAAAAATCTGAGCTACTGACTTCTTTAAACTTTACACTGCTTTCAAATCAAGTTCTCCAGTTAGATTCATTACAGAAAGGAAATATTTGTATGGAAGTTGTCGGTGCTGCACATTAAATCCAGACAAGTGTACCCCCACAGCAGCATTTTTTTTCACGGAGTATGTTGCACAGTGACTGCCAAACCAGCTTAGGCTTGCAGATGTGGGAGATGTAACTCTCCAGTCTGTGGAGACAAGCACACAGTGCTTGAAACAAGAATCAGCTGCTGATTTCCAAGTTGTAGATGGTCCCTGAATCAACACCCATGGCACAGTACCTGAGACAGGCAAAGCTCATCACACGGCAGCGATTGCTGTGGCACGACGCATTTGCAATCCTGCATTTCATTGTGCAGGAAATGCCACTTCAAAAACTCAATAATTCATTCAAACAACAGCAGAAACACAGAGAGACCATGGCAAGACTCACTTCTGAAAAAAGCTTAGAGAGCAGCTTGGAAAGAAAACCAGAGAAAACAGCAAAATCCAATGCCCTGGGGAGAGGCACCAACTACTCACTGAAATTATTTTCAATGTAATTATGCTTAGAGTGATTTAATGCCAGACCTCTCTCATATAGGTGGGAAATGAGGCTGGGGAGACAGGAGCAGGAAGCCAAAGCATTAATGATTTGCCTTACTGCAGACAAGAGACTTTAATTACTTTCTATTGGAAAAGCCAGCACTCCACCCCAAGAAGAGCAGCGATTTCTCATGACAAACTGCAACAAAAGAATGATTTTGGGTCAGAGATGTTTCTGTGGCCTGAGCTTACATCCCTTCATCTGCCATGGGTGCAATCCCAGCCTAACTCCGGGGCTCCTTGGCTGGATGGGGTATGTTTATACCAGACACCCTAAAACCTCTCCAGCGGCACTTCATCCTCTGGCTGCAAAATTCTGCAACCCCAAAGTGCACGATAAAAGCACTGTTGGTCACTGCGGTGCTTCTGACAAGGAACAGGCAGTGATGGGACTGGGGAACAGAACAAACATCATTTATGCAGTCTGATATTTTGCTATTCTTGCTGCTTTTATTTGGCAAGGGGCCTTCTCCGAGCCCGACCTCCATTTCTGCTGCATTTTGTGGAAAAAAAACCCTTCACAAACAACAAACGGTGCAACTCAGGCAATAATATAATGCAACATCAAGTAGAACCAAAGAGTGGACTCAAAAATCTTTGTTCATATATATTAGGAAATGCACCAGCAAGGCAATTTAATAAAACTGGTTCAGCCTCTATTATTCACCCACTAAATGCACTATATTATATACAGAATAAGTAACTAAATATTATATGCTTCATTTCTCAGTATTTGTTTGTCCTAAAACACACTATTTCAAATAAATTGATTTTTTAATGTACGTACACACTCTAGAATAATACATTGCTGTTAACAATAAATTAATTTTATCAGAAGTTTAATCATCAATAAGTTAAACATGTAAGAGCTGCCCTGGAGGCTGCTTATAGTGTCACTTGATGTTTGGTTTGTGCACCTCAGGAATGGATGCATGAAACTTGTGCTCTTGTTCAGCCCTAAGAGACCAAGGAATTTGCTTCAGGTGGATTTTCCTTCCTCAGTAACCCAACTCAAGGCGTCAGCATTTCATCAAAGCCAGTTTGATATTTATAATGCTGCTGTTGACTTCACTTTATCTCCTACATGAAGAGCTGAATTGCATCATCCTCCCACCAGGTTATGGTTTTTTCTTCTCTCCAAAACTGCAAGAGCTTGAATATTCCTCGTTGTTATATTCTAAGCTCAAGAGTGATTAACAACAGTAGTACCCTGGGATTTAGCTTTACGTCTGTTTTCGTGCTTGTGTTCCTTGTCCTCAACTTCAGGACCAATTTGAAGGAATTTTTCTCATTCTCTCTCTGGAGTTCATGCTGCAGAAAGCAGCTCTGCTGCCTCTACGAAGTGTGAGAGCCACCAAAAGCAGATGAGGTTTAGATCAATATTTAGTAGACTTACAGTGGGGGTCTGGACTCATGGCAGCAAAAAGACCAGTGTGCAACATGCCTTTCTTCACTGAGGAACAGCAGGAAAAGATTTCCCAAAGAAATGACCCATGTCATCCCCTATTTAAGTTCTTCATCAAGCCTCAGAATTGACTTTTTGTAATTAAAAGTATAGCTGTCTTTTTTTAAAAAAGAAAATAAATGTAAGTGAAGAAATCACAGCAGGTGATGCTGCTTCACTCCATTCCTAAAATGATACAGATACTCCGCCTTTCCCAAGAACATGTACTAGGAACTATCACTAATAGTTAAAGAGCTTTATTAAGAAACTCATAGTTTCCAGACACATGCTCAAAGATAACATCACTGTAGGAGAGGTACAAATACTCAGAGTTCTGGGAGAATGAGTTTTGTGCATACGGCAGAGTGGTATTCAATTTATTCTTACCGTGAATTTTGTTTAGTAAAATTCTCCAGCAAAGATCTGGCAAAGATCTAAATACAGACGTAGTCAATTTAAGCTCCAACATTCTTATTTAACAAGCTAAAACCCTTCACAGTAAAACACTCAAAAGCATTTCAGAGCATTTAACTCCAGAAGAGGTAGCCCAGCCAAAAATATATTAACAGTTTCAGATTTTTATTTCAAAATTTTTGGAACAAGATCAGCGTCTGCAATATTTACTAGGCCAAAAATCCAAGTACAACTAAAGATTCGTTTGTTTTCATACCTCAAGGCAAATGAGCCTGTATCCTGCAGAAATAAAAATATTTCTTTTTAAATTGATGTTTTAGCAAGAAATTCTGATACAGCAAGGTCACAGCCACTACCGTGGCAACGCCAAGAGGAAACAGTACATTAGGATTTCAAGTTTCATGACAACTATTAGATGAAAGAGCTTCTTCCCCAGCCTGCCCACTCCAGCCCTGCATAGAACAACACACTACAGAAGGAAGAGGTCCTGCCCGGACAAAGGTGCTGGGGTCAGCCAGCCCAGAAAAGGAAGAAGGAAAGTCCTTCTGCAGGTCAGCTTAGCACTTCTAGCTCAATAAAAAGCAACCAGGTGTACACTGCTAGCTGCTAGGTACCTGCCTTTTCTTTAGAAGTGTTTAGGGGGCCCCCAGAAAAGGAAGAAATAAATGAAAAACGGAGTGAGGCAACTCAAGGACACCAAGGCACAGAGACGTTTCCGGACAGGGCTCTGTGAGAGCACCGCTCCTCGCAGGTACCTGATAGTTCTGCAGCAGGATGAGGCTGAGGTAGAGCTCGCTGAAGGCCAGTTTCAGGTCTCTGATGTTCCTGTGCTGGACTCGCTCCTCGTGGGACAGGTGGAAGACGGGCTTTCTGCGCCGCTGCAGCGTGGAGGCCCCGCTGGCCTCCTTCTGCGCGTCCAAGGTGGATTGCAGCTCCGTCCGGAGGGTTGTAAACCTGCGCTGCGCCTCCGCGAGCTTCTCTGTGGGCAGGGACAGGGGAAGGTCATGTGGGAGGGTCACAGACGGCCCACCAAGCCCTAAAAACACTGCACCTGTTCTTCAAACAATGTGCCAGTGAATGGCCTTCCCCCATCACGCATTACACTCCACAGCTCTGTGTAGTTCTCTTTTCACAGAATAGAATCACAGACTGGTTTGGGTTGGAAGGGACCTTAAAGATCATCAAGTTCCAACCCCCTTGCATGGGCAGGGACACCATCCCCTAGACCAGTTGTTCCCCATCCAAACTGGCCTTGGACACTTCCAGGGATGGGGCAGCCACAGCTTCTCTGGACACCCTGTGCCAGGGCCTCCCTACCCTCACAATAAAGATTTTTTTCTTAATATTTAATTTGAACCTGCCCTCCGTCAGTGGGAGCCATTCCCCCTTGTCCTGTCACTGCAGGCCCTTGTCCAAAGCCCTTCTCCAGCTCTCCTGGAGCCCCTCTAGGCACTGGAAGGGGCTCTGAGGTCTCCTTGGAGCCTTCTCTTCTCCAGGTGAATACCCCCAGCTCCCTCAGCCTGTCTCAAAGCAGAGGTGCTCCAGCCCTCTGGACCAACTCTAATGGGTCCATGCCCTTCTCGTGCTGTGAGCCTTGGACCTGGATGCAGAACTCCAGATGTGGTCTCACAAGGGCAGAGTAGAGGAGGAAGCTCTTCTCATTAAACCTACGTAAAACACACAAGTTCTCAAGAAAAAAAAAATTCATCCGGTCAAAATCAAGGGGCTGTCCCTTCAGCACACACTACAGCAGCATTAGCCAGGAACTGAGGCCTCTCAACTTCCATCCCAGCTTTGGTTTCTAGAGGATGCTCAGCCCAGCACCACGCAAGCACCTGTTAGGGATGGAGGAGGCCCAGCCTGTGTCTGGGGACTGCAAGCCAGCACAAGGACAGCGGGGCAGGCGTCCCCCCGGCGGCTGCAGGCAGACAGGGGCCCACCCAAACGCCAAAGCACTGACCACACGGCTGCTCTGAGCGCAAACGAAAAGCTGCTCCTCTTCCCCAAATAAATCAAGCGCACAAGGAGCATTAGGGAAAAATCCTGTTAGACAATATAATGAAACATGACAGTGACTAAGCAAAGCGTTTTTCAGATCTGTGCACCCACTACTGACTATGTGTTTACTATCTTTTCATGTGACAGTAGGGAAATCAAAGAAGACAAACCCCACACTTCAAATGTGACACTGAGTTTTGCTGCTCAGAGAGCAGCACGGCCCCTCTGCCAAGCTCCCGGTGACAGACAAACACAGCTCTGCTTTGATCAGGAGTTACAACACTGCTGGCTGCTGTACATGATCCGCTGTAATAATTTATCCCTCTTTTCCTCACTTTAGAGGCATTGCCTCGTTATTTACTGGTTAAAGAGGCTGTCAGCCTGCACTTAAATACCCTTTTGATGTATTTTCAGAACAAGGCTGTCTCTCTTCCTCACACCTCAAGTATGAAGAAGGTGTTCCTTTAAACACGCTGCTTTATGTACTCTCAGAAAATAATATTTTTGGCTAAATAACAATCTTTTAGAGCTAAAAGCAGCATAGTTAAGACCGTTATCGTTCTCTTTGTTCTGTACAACTGGTTCCTTCCAGGCTTTTTTCCCCCTGCTAAGCTTCAGTCACAGCTTTGGCATCTCTGGTGACAAGCAGGGTCACAGACCGTGGGTGTTGGTGTTGGCCAGGAAGGTGCTGACCAGGTTTCCAGTGTTGGAGCTGGAGCCACCTCCACCCAGCAGGACAGCCAGCACTGCACCAGAAACCACAGAGCTACAAGGTCCCTCTACTACACACAGCTCTGCCCAGCAGCCTCCTGGACGACAATTTAATTCTCTTCATTAGTATCTTACACAACTCACTGATATATCTCAATTACTCCCTGCTCAGATGAAATATTTACTCTTCCTTTTCCTTTGTCTTACTCAATACTGCTTAACTTTAAGAGCAAAACTACTCTATAAATAATTTCACAATGCTCTGCATAAGCTATTTGCCAGAAGGAAAATGCCTTTCCAAACAGAAAATGGGCCTCAATGTAGGAAATCGAGTACAGAGGAGCCTGAAACCCTGACTTTCTTGCTTATAAACTTTAATAAAGGAAGAAGATTTAAAATGCAGGGAAGGACAACTCCTCTCTGAGAACTTCCACAGCTGGAAGGACTCCATCAAACAGAGGCAACGCAGCCCACAGTAAGAATTGTCTGCCCACAGCCTACAACCACATAATATTTACCACAACAAGATCAGACTGCAAAAACAATAATCCCTCCCCACTCTGGGAACTCCCTGGGGAAGAAGTAACAGTTATCTGTTCAAATCAAAAGCCTCCATATAAATAAAGCTCACACTCTCTATATTGAAAACATCTATTAAACCATCTGTGATACGCTGAGATTTCTTTTAGATCAAATCAGTAGATATGGAAGAGTTTAAACTCATATTTTCAATTGAAAGCACTGTTCCATTGTCCCTATGTCCAGAAAAATTTTAAAATCCATCAGCCTAATACAATATTTAAAGAAAATACAATGCCTTGAAATATTTATGACTGCAGATATCCATAACAAATGCCACTCCTGAGAAACAGCCATCCTGTCACCACCTTCTCCCTCCTTCGCTGACTCCAGTTATTCTGTCCACAAATCATTTCATCTTATTAAAGTATGATTTTTTTACCATCGAGACTCAATGCAGAAGCAAAACAAAACAAAACAAAACATGTGCTGCTGTTCTGAAAACCTCCGAGGGAATTGCCCAGGGAATCAGCAAAGCACAACAGAAATTAATTTCTCAGTTTGCGGCATACTCCAAAATAATTGAAAAGTCATATACCACTATCACTAATTTAGCACTATCCACCACTAACTTAACACTCTGAAAAGTGACTTTAAAAAATACGTCGCTCAAGTTAGAAAAAAAGCTTAGAAACTAGAACCATTCTTGTTGTGTTGCAGCATTTTGCATGACCTGATGCTCACTGAGCCCTCAGCTCAAGTGTAATTTCATAGTAAAGACTAACAAGAAATCCAAAACCAATAGAGGTAGACTTCAACAAAAGTGCTTGCCATAAAGCAGCAGCTTTGCCCAAAAAATGCTGCTAGATCATGACTAAAAGCGTCTAAAGAGTTATCACCTCAACTACGCAATTCCAAGTTGGTTTTTTACTTCATTTTCCAAGTTTACACAAAAGTTCACACATAAAGATGATGGAAAAAAGACTCTTACAGTGAGGAGCCAGTAAAATTTCCCCCCCAGTTCCAGTTTACATGGCTGTGATCAGAGCCTGTTTCACCAGACAGGAGGTAATCCAACAGCCTGCACCTCCTGCCAGCTACCCAGCTCAGGGAATTTTAGGCAGGCCCTTTTAGCATTCCCTCCCTTCCCTACTTGTACACATTATGTTCAATATTTTGCTGCCCAATTTAAAGCCAGGGTTTCCTACAAATAACAAAACCAATCCTAAATTAACCAAGAAAATGTTGCTGGCTACTGTTTAGCCAAATCCTGATGATGGTGATTTTAAATATAACAAACCTGCCATCTAGAAAATCCCAAACACAAACCAAAATTGGCCAAAGATAAAACTTTAGCACTTGAACGGCCATTCCTCTGCTGGAACCATCTGAAAATTTTTCTTTCACTTGGGGATAGATCTTCTTGAGCATAGTCAAAAAACCTGCAAATTGTTTATCAAATCTGATTTAGTTAATGGCAGTTTTCCTTTCCACTGAGCTGGGATAAGGGTCTGGGGAATTAATGTGTGCTGGCAGCACACAGGGAAGGGCAAAGAAAGGCATTTTGCAGCTCCAAGTGCTCCGTGAAGGAACTGGGGTCCGGGAGCAGCCCATCCCAAGAGGATGAGGTTGTTTGTGCTGAGGCAATCCTGGGTGATGCTCACTGAGGATCCCTCAGCCCAGGGAAAGATGACAAGGAAACGAAGCAGAGATCAACAGGAAACTTTACTTTCTTGAAAATGAACAATATTTACTGTAGTAAAGACAGGGGTGTAATCAGCTGTATAATAAACCTATAATGAATAGGATGTGCCAGGTCATAATCCAAGCCAACACATGCCTGGAGCTACAATAGGGTCCGACGTGACAAATTTCTGACACGATCACGGATAGGAACCACTGATGGAGCACTCTAGCAGCAGCTCAATGCTAATAACCCTAATAACAGGTTTCCATTCTATGAAAATCACGTCACTCCTCTGCAAATAAAAGACTTATTTTAATCTTATCAGAGGAGATTTTCAAATTACATGTGTTCTCTCCTGGAACTTTTTGAAATGACAGCTAGCTGGGAAAAAACCAACCCTACCCTATATTATTAATGCCATTTTAAACAATGCTGGAATGGGTGCGTACATGTGGGTGCACGTGTGGCAGCAGGTCCTCATTAGGGAAAATTATAATCTGTATTGTGCATCTAAATTGACAGAACTTCCTGCACAGAGTCTAGCTCGCAGTGCACAGGATCTGATACAGCTCAGAAAGGAAGTTTCTGAGCATAAAAACCTCAGATCTGGGGTAGAAACACAAGATCTCCCTGGGAGACAACACAGAGCGCTGCTCTGAGTTAGGTACGTATGAACTGTGTGCAGAAAAATGCCTAGGACGTGTAAAACCCGGGTGACCTAATACAAAAATATCAATTCTACCTGAAAACTGCCTCTTGTCCTGACACTCACTCTGCTCCAGGGAGCTGGGAGAGCAGGCACAGCCAGCCCAAAGGAGATTTACTTCCCTAGATGGAAGCTGAACTGAGGGAAGCTGCAGTGCTCAGCCACTGCATCTATCAGGCTATCATCCTCATGTTCACAACCCAGATCCTGGCTGGCAGTAAAACAGCCAGCAATAAAGTCATCACCCAATGGTTATGAAAATATTTTGCGCAATTCAACTGTGTATTTGTTACCAGATTAAAATCAGAACTAGAAAATGCTACCATATTGTGCTGCAAATCCTGTTTACGGCACTAAGTTAATAAATCAACATGTTAAGAGGAAGCATAAAAGTCAATGCATTGCCGTACCCACATTTAAATGCTTTTCTAGGTGAAACCCCATTCTAAACCTCACCAAAAGAGGCTGAAAATCATCTGAAGAGTGATGCCAGGAGGAGCCAGAGCACACTGAGCCTTTTGTGGCAATTTTACAGGGTAAATTTCCAATTAACCCGTTCTAAAGCTGTTTTCAAAACATAGGATGGGAAGGCAACTTTCTCAGAGGAAACAACAAACAGCACCACTTGATATATGACACCTAGAAATCCCCACTCTTACCACCACAACATTTTTACCCAAAATACACAGCCCATGGCAGTTGCTGCTGGCGGGTGTACTCCAGAAAGCTGCAGGAGTTTCAGGAAGAGTTCAGCGTTTAAAAACTTCTTGGACACCTCAAGATGATCAAGCTGCCATACAGAGGCAAGCCCATGAGAGCTATTCCTGCAGAAGCTCAGGAAACACCAGCCAGGAAGCTCAGCACACCTAAAACATGTCCAGGAGATTGCCAGCATGGATAAGCTGAAAGTCTGCGCCCTTTAGTTTTAAGAGCATCTCCATAAAGTTCAGTAGGATACTTTGAAAGTTCAAAGAAATGAAATCACCTGCCACTCATTCTCCCTCCACCCAAATACCAGGGTTTAGCTCCAGATCTGTGATTAAACCAGAGCACATTTCCTAACAAACCCGTCCTCTAATTACCTGATGGTAGACCTGCACCACCACTGTGGTTATCCTGAAAGTCTGGGACCTTCAGGACCTTTTTCTGTTGTTGAATTTTCCATAAATACACACAAATAAGCACCTTACCTGAATAGAAAATGTTGATTTTGGCAAGTTCTTTCTCACAGGTTTGGAAGAATTTCTCTTCAAACGTGGCAAAACATCTTTTCACTGTGTCCTCATCTGTGTCTACGAAACAAAACAGAAAACCAAAGAAGTTGTAATAGAAGAACACAGGAACAATTTTACAAGTAGCTGCCATGGAAATAGTTCTTCGGCATAAATCCACCATCTTTTCATGCAGAGAAAGGAGAACAACCAAGTCCAAAGGGCTCGAGGGAACACATATTTGCTTGTAAAAGGAATTGCACCAAGACAAAGAGGGACACACTCGTATCAGCGGTAATAGCACCCTGACCAAAGTTCCCATCACCTTTTTAGATCCTTCATGAGCCATTCCAGATCTCACAAGCTCCATTTTCACTTCCTAACCCAGCTTGTGTTTGGAGACCAAAGCTGACCAGAAGCTCACTCCACCTTAGCAAACATTTGTATTCAGAAGGAAAGCACCAGGTTTTTAACCAAAGCCTTCACCTGATCTTCCAGGGGACTCACTGACTTCAGCCACCATTCCCACCTTCTTGTCAGGGTAATCCTTCAAATACAAACACAGCATCACAGCAAACTAAAATCCATACAGAAATCCCTACAGAAAACTGCGTGGGAGCTTCCCTCCTGGAAAATCAAAACCTTCTCTCATAAGCAAAGTTGAAAGGAAAAGGCCTAAATTATGGTGATTGTGATCAGATCCACAATTCTCCTTCGCCCCACTGCTCTGGGGCAGTTTTAATTCTTTTGCAAGAACTACATGCAATTCCATAATTAAAGTCAAAACTTGAAATTAAAGCAGCAATTCAGTCACCTTGTTGTTACAAAAAATAGTATGCAGAATCTCAAAGACAGAATGCATTTTCTAGTACTTAAGAAATTAGTTTAATGAGTAAAAAAAAAAAAATCAAGACAGGCTATAATTACCAACTTCAGTACTGTCAAAAACCAAATGTTCCTAATGCTGAAGCAAAGCAGACTCCTCATACCCTCCCATAGTTACAGCCCCTGAATCTTCATGCACTCTCACAGATTGCAAGGGTTAGTGTTAAAACAAACAGGAAAATTAAGACTTTATTATGGTCTCAATAACATTGAGAAATAGACCACAGAACCACGGAATTGCTTAAGGTTGGATTAAGATGAAGCCAATCACTAACCCAGCAGTGCCAAGCCCACCACTAAACCATGTCCCCAGGTGACACATCCACATGTTTTTTGAACACTTCCAGGGATGCTGATTCTCCCAGATTCAAACGGACGTTGAAACACACATTATTAAATTGAGAAGACAAATGACTACACGGAAGTTCCGTTCACTATCGGATACACATATTGGACTGTCACAACCAAGAAATCTTTTTCTTTTAGGATTAATTTCTAGGTAAAACCAACCTCAAGAGAATATTTAGATACAAAATTTCAACATTTAGATTTTTCTGATTTTTTTTTTTTGTTTGTGCTCTGGTATTAAGCACCACAAACCTACACACAGTTCAGTACCATTTTTCAGGGATGCTATGGAAGGAGTAAAGAACACAACACAGAACTGCAGTGCAGGGGCAACCTTGGAAGAAGTCTGTCTTCTTTTGGAGTTTGATGACACTTTAAGGAGCAAACAGAGTGAAAATAACCAGTTCTGCACAGATGCCTAGTGTTTACAACTCCACCACCCAAGGGCTTGTAGAGAAGAATTCTCCAGGGCTCCAAAGCCTGTTCCAAACTCCAAGTTTTGGCTCCCAGGGTTCCTTTCTTATCCAGTCATTATACTTGCAGCTCTGCGGCTACTCCCGAGGATGAGGGCTCCCTCCCTGGAGCAAACAAACCCTGGAATGACATGGCTTGGGCTTCTCTTTGCTGAAGGAGAACCGCAGCAGCCCCGAGGTGTCATTCCAACCCTGCTCGAGGGCTCTGGACCAAGAATGAGCATTCCCACTCCACAGAGAGCTCCCACACGGATCCCTCCCCGCGGGCAGCCCAACCACCGCAGGGACAGAAAATAACTCTGCTCCAGG
Organism: Eulacestoma nigropectus; assembly: GCA_013397775.1. Taxonomy (NCBI): domain Eukaryota; kingdom Metazoa; phylum Chordata; class Aves; order Passeriformes; genus Eulacestoma; species Eulacestoma nigropectus. The sequence goes on from VZTE01003399.1 coordinate 291,805, forward strand.
GCTGGTGGCTCCCAGCAGCGGAGTCACAGCACTTGCAACATCCCACCCTGGGGCACTCCCAGTGAGGCTGATCTGAACTTGCCTCCGAGACTTCCAAATCCTTGACCCGACAGCAAAGCACAAACAGGGGGTGAAGCAGCAGAAATCACTATGCAATACTTAAAATGCAGAGATTTTATTCACTAGCTGCCTGAAACTTTTCCAATAATAGTAATCAGGAGGTACCAAACGAGAGCTGACTCCTAAGGATGGGCCTGAAAGGTGAATTCTCCAGCCCAAAGAGTTCACCCATGTCTAGCAGAAGAGTTTACCTAGAGGTGCTTTCTGACATGGGGGAACCATAATTTCCTGCACTTAAAAATAAGTCATGAAGAAATAAAAGCACAGAGGCTCACTGCTTTCCTGCTTTGGAAACACCAAACCTTTTTGCCATCACCTGTTGCTATGTTTCAATACATTCAGAAAGTAACAGTAAGACCAAGCAGGTTTTTAAACTTCAGTCACTGGAAATAACAAAGGATTAAAAAAAAAATCTCTTCAAGCATGGAATATAATTTTTGTCCATAAAGTCAAGCATGAATATTTCTATGCAAGCAAAATACCACCTAAGATAGCAAAAAGCTCAGTAAAGCAACATAGCGTTACACTAACATAATCAATGCCAAATATCACAATAAAGATCTTGTTTTGTAAATTATTGACCAGTTCAAGAAATTACAAATAAGTGTGTTGAACAGTTTGACCGTAATCTAAAGTTTAGAAGAGGAAAATGGGCTTTGAACACAAACCAACTACTACTGGAAGCCCTTCCAAAACCCTTGAGATTAGGAATTCAGGTCTCTACCTCAACCTCAAAACATTGCTGGCTCAGAGGAAAGCAAGTTCTTTATAAACTATTCAAAATCCTTCTCCAAATGTCAAACGCCACCTTATAAAAGATATTTTGCAGACCAGGGTAGATGCCAGCCTTAAAAAAAAAAAAAAAAAAAAAAATCAGGAATCCCTGTGAAGAAAAGGTTTCTCTTTGGTCCCAGTCCTGCTGCAGTTCAGTCCCTGAGCTGCAATAATAGACAAGTGCTGCCAAGGCTGCTGCCTTTATTTATTTATTTCCCCCCCAAGGCCGGGACAGGACAACGCGCTTTGCCATGAGAAAATCACAGTGCCAGAACCCGGCCTTGGGTTCGGGAGCTCCATGACAACAGGGGCTGTTTCTAAAAGGCATCCAGCTATTGCTGCCAAGGAGGGCCGGCCTAACCTTCCTTTTGTTCTTTTTCTATAGCCTTAATGCTCCATTTCCCTTCAGCTCTGCGGAGCTGCCACGAACGAGGCTGCCCAGAAGACCGTCTGATCAATACTGCAGCTCCCCGACCTCATCTTCCTATGGCTTCCCTGTCCTGAATTAAAAAAAAACCACAGGAAGCCTGCAAGTCTCTTGCTTTTACTTGCAAAGCCCAAACCAGCAGCAATCTGGATGTACTCCCTCCCCGCCACATTTTCAGCTTTGCAGAGAGCTCAGATGTTGGCACACCTAAAATAGAATTTGAACTTGAGAAATTAACATCCAAATGACATTCCTAAGCTGTCCCAAGCACTCATTTCTCAGTTCTCCCCTCCACTATTCATTTAATTTCTCGTTTTCTGCAGCTGTACTATACAAACAAATGATCAGCATCCCAGGCAGCTCTGCTCACTCCCTCCCTTGCAAGAACACACCGGTAGAAGTTTTCTTTGCTAGAGCAGTGCCCTCTAAAAGCAATCATTTTTGATAACTCCTCTACTCATTATCATGCTGAATTTTAAAGAGCTTTTAATTGAAGATTAATCAGCTTTGTTCTGTGATCAGCACAGGTGTAGTTCTATGAATCACCTTCTGTTTGCCACAAAACAGCTTTATCTGAGTAATGTTATTTCAACACCCCAGCTAGAGATGGGGCAATTTGATTTATGAGGAGGGATCTGAAATCTAGTCAGTGAAATAAAAATAAAAATAAAGCTCAAAATTGGCATTAAACACATCAAATAATACTGAACAGGTGATCACAAGTTTAACATCAGCACCACTTTGAATATACTAATTTTTAAAATTTTTTCACACCCTGTACCCAGCGCTCAAGTAGGACTACATCAGAACTGTGTTATGAAAAATGAACAAAACTTAAAAGATAGTTTTCTTATTTCTATAAAGACAGTAACTGCTTATGCTTCTAGGCCCAGTGGCACACTAGGGAAAAAAAGAAGAAAAAGGCACTTCTATTGCTACTCAAAACGCTAAAAAGAGGGTCACTATAATGAAAACATCTATCTGTCTCCAAAATCCCATCAGCTTCGTCTGTCTACTCAACCATCACAATTCTCTCATACCCTTGACAGATCTGCAGCACCAAGATTGTAGTTCCCCCCTTTTTACACAGTACAGTGAAATCTGCAGGTAAAAAAATCAAACTGTGGAGTCTATAAATGCAAGGACAAAGATTACCTTTATACTTCTAATGCATTATCCTCGTGTTTATTGGGGTATTTTTCCAAAGGAAAGCTTTTTCCACAAGGCCACTCCCTTTCTCACAACAGAAAGCCACACTTGGGTCAGCTGGAAATTGGATCGTTCACCGAAACTTTCAGTAAATTAATTACTCGCCATGCGCTTTTATGTCCCATCTTGCAGTAAATAAAAGTTTGCTTGTATGAACTTTTAAGTGCTCTACGTACAGCTACAGAAATTTCTTCCTAGGACTTACTGTAGGAAGAGGAAGGAAGCCAACTCTGCTTACAAATAAAGGAACATTTGCGTTCATGTTATTCCACCCTAAAATCTGACCTGCGAGCTGCACATGTAATGGCATGCATCTCTTATGGAATTTATTCCATTGACCAAAAGTGGACCTCGAATTAAAATACTGTAAAATCATCAGGGAAGAAGCTTCATGAGCTAGTTGATATTAAAAAAAAAGTCAAGAAAATTCAAAGCAGGATATACCTGCTTTTCTGAGCCATCACAGATGAGCTCTCCACTTTATGAATCCTTTAGCCCAAATTAGATCTGGTTATTAAATTATTGCCTTAAACCTAGCAATAAAGAATGACCACTCAGGTAGCAAATGAGGCTGGCATTGCCTGCACATGCAGGTTTTATGTGTGGGCAGGGGAAGGAAAGGGTAAGAACTGCTGCAGGTCACCAACACAAGTTCTCTCAGGTTTTGGTTCACCATTCTGTTGTTTTTACCAATTAACCCAGAATGAACAAAATCTATTTCGAAATACCTTTAGAAACGACGATTTTCAGATTGGTAAAAATCCTGCTTCCTTATTTTTTAGACTGTATCACTCAAATCTTACAAGGAAACCAGCCAGATTCTTACAGATGGTTTGTTTAGCTGGAAAGAAAAAGCAGCCTCCACAACATGCCTACAAGCTAGACATCCAACCAAGTGTCTACTATAAATTATTTGTATTTTTGACTCTGTAAACACAGATTCTAAAGCAATGACAGCGTCCTGGTATGAACTTCAGGTGCAGAAAAACCAGGCAGTGCAGTAGCCAGACGTGAGAAGACAGCTCGAGTGTCAGGTTTTGCAGTCTACAGGGCGGCTGCACAGCTGCCCTGCAGGTGCTCTTCTTTAAACAAGCATCCAGCACTCACAATCAGTCCTTCTGCAGGCAGGGAAGGCAGTGCTAGTCTTTGTCAGCTGTTCCAGGGGAGTCACTAACGCTTCACGTCTGTACCACAAGGAGATTCACTACTCCCACCAGAATCATAAAACTGGGGCTATGTGGTACCTCAGGACAGCTAGGCAGAAACTTGTGATAGAAAAAAAAAATCAAAAATTAAAAGAAAAGCAGCACAAATGCCCAGTAGTATTTCAAAACCTACCACAAAAATATTGATGATAATATAGGATGACAGACCTGGATGCCAGGAGACATCATACAGGGACAGCACTCAAAACCTGCTTTCCCTGGTTAACGACCGCCTCGAAATTCCTCTCGTTTCAAGAAAGAAAGTAAAGGTTTATGTGTGTTTTTGCAGAAGTCTCCCAATAAGCTAGACCAGAAATACTGCCACACACCCCAGGGTGAAGGAAAGACAGTCAGCAGGAACTGAGAGTCAAATTTCAGGTTGACCTTTACTCCAATACAAAGAATGGAGAACACCAGAGTTGAGTTACTCAGCTGGTACGTACTAGAACCTGTCCAGGACACGTATGCTGGGTTGTGGCAAGTAGCCAGTGATGCAAACGGAGATCCTCCGGCTTTGTGGGATTACCAGGATCACAGCGGGACATTCCCGGCTTACACAACGCACCTGCACCTTCCTCCAGCTGCTCACCTGCTGCCTCCAGTTCTGCTTTTCATCAAAACAAGACAAGACAGCGGCAATTACGGCTGCACAAAACCCCATACCACAGATAGCACACCAGGGGTTAAGGAAAGCAGAGATATTCCAGCCTCTTACAGACAAGATCTGAACTGGCCCCTGCACCTATGGCTGATGCTACACGAGACAACAGTTCAGCACTGCCATCCATTCCCTCTTCATCAGCCTTCAATCTGAGTAATGTTGCATCCAAGATGATCTTTCTTCCCCTTTCATCAATGACAGGGCCACCAAATAAAAAACTTAGCAGTAGCTGTTCATGCTTTTAAGATCCACTGAATGGACTTCAAGTAAATAAGCACAGCTGTGTTTTATGCAGCTACAAACCTGTCCGGAAAAAATCTTCCTTCCGCTAAAACACATGGATGGAAATAAGGATGCCCAGTTTGGTCCTTAAACCAAGAAGACAAATATAAAAGAAAAGCACACAGCAGCATGGAAAACCAAGACCAGAATTATTGATATAAAATCAGGTGCTCAGAGTTCAAACTTAAGTTTTTCTATATAGTCACCTTCCCCACCTCTCCCTTCAGCCTGGCAAAGCTCAGTGGATTCAGCAAACCCTCTGCTGACTAACAGGACAAGTGCCCCCCACCTTTTAGTCATGCAACACTTAAACAAATACTGCTCCAGGAAAGGTAGGGCAGGATCACCCCACGTTGTAGAGAACTGGGCCAGCTCCCAAAGCAGTGATAAAACACTGGGGACTTCCATGGGGAGAAGACCTTGGAACCCCGTGGAGACAATGGGGACTGGAAATGCAGCAGCAAGAGGAAACCAAAGGAAACTCAGTGCTGAATACAGCAGAGATCCCTCACCCTCAGACCCACAAATGTTCTTTTTCTGCCCCATCTCCTGAATGAAGGTGGAAGGTGGCATGGAAAGAGAAATAGGAGGAAACTTTATAATCTTCTTTAATGTGCATTCTTATTTATCAAGAAAGATGTAAATTCGATATTGGGAATATTTTAATCAAGTGAAAAAGGTTTCTGTCAGGAAATAAAGCTTCATAATAAAATGACTGTTTATGCTCCTTTTATTGAGCCTTCAGCTTTCATAGTTTTACTTCCAGAATTTTACTGAGCAGCAACAATTACCTTCTCATTAAAACTGCACAAAAACTGTCAGAACATCTGACATAACCAAAAAGAGCAGAAGAATTAAAACAAAACTGAGATTACAGTCAGTTAACGGAATGTTGATACAGTGCACTTTTAAGTCTTGTGTGTATGAAGTTTTTCCTAGGAAAACCACATGGAGAAGGAGTTCTGGGGAATTTTAGCAGCAGTTATGGCTGTCCTTTATGCCCTCTCTTAGACACACACACGATGCCCTTTTCCTTTCTCTGGTGCTGCTGCTCATCCAAGACCACAGTGAACCAGTTCAGGAAGTTAATCTGGTATTTAAAGAACTACCCAGCATTAAAACTAAAAGGCATTACAAACCTAACTGATCAATAAAGTAGTTTCCTGTGGTTTAGCCCTCTGAAAGAGCTCCTTGCACACGGGGAGGAGGCGGTGAGAGGGAGATTCCCCCTCTGGCAGCAGCGACCTGTTAGACTGATTTAACTGGAATATCGCATCACCTGCTTGGACCCGCGTCTCTCCTGTGGCAGGAGATGACTCGAGGCATTACCCCACAGCTCAGCTGACAAGGAGACGTTGGAGAAGCCAACACAACTCACTGGAGTTGGATTCACGTGCCCACACCCTTGATATGAACACAGGAAATGTCTGGATTATTAAATTAAAACAGATTGAACGCATCCAGGCTTTGGTCTCTCTCTCAGCAGCACCTCCCCTCCTGCCAAGGCTCCAGCACCACGTGTGCCTCCAGTCCTGCCTTCTCCAACTCTCTCACCACACCTTCATGGGGAAAAGCCATCCCAAGCGGATGCAAACTGGCTAATTCTGTGTATTCCAGCACAGCTGATGTTCAAACATTTTTGGGATATTTCAGTCTGCTTTAAGCTATTCTGCATAGAAATAAAAATCACAGAATTGCAGAATGGTTTGGATTGGAAGCGACCTTTAAAGGCCACGTAGGCCAACCCCCCTGCAATGAACAGGGATACCTCCAACAAGACCGGGTTGCTCAGAGCCCCCTCAAATACTTGTTTTGGTTTAAAAATGTAAAATGCTTAAAAGAAGAAATAAGTTGCAAAAAAGTAAACTGAGAATTCGCTGCGGCCTGGTGTTACACAAGTGATTGCAGCAACATTTTGTGATGCAAGCTGGACCTTTGAAATGGGCAATGCCTTGATCGAAGTACTCTTGGACAGGATGGCCACTGTCCCCTCCACAGATATCCTTCAGGGACGTCTTCTGCTGGGTCTGATGACAGACTTGAACTGTCACCCACACATGTGATGAACAAGATAAATGCAGGGCAGAATCATCTTGAAACAGAGTTTAAGTCTTGTTGTTCCAGTGCTTTCTCTGCCGCTTTCTTTCCCTCTCTCCCTCCACCAAATATACCCTACAGAGTATATGTACACTTGATTTTTCTCTTTAAATTGCTGGCAAAAATCAGGTTGTGCACGAGCAAATGCAGCAAGAAAAGTGCTAATTTATGCTGAAAAAAGAGGCCCAGATCCTATCAGCGTTTTCCCAGTGATAAAGCCATCCCTGCAAATGCAGCCTGACAAGCAGATCACCTGTGCTGCACCACCAGCCACTGTGTCCTGGCCACACTCATCCAAACTGAGACTGGGAAATCTAAGCAGCTCTGCTCTTCACCAAGACTTGCAGGTGGCCACCAGCAGGATACACACTCTGAAAGCTTTAACGAACGCTATATTTCAGTATTAAAGCCATGTCCTGTCCAAGCCCTGTGTGCATGCTGTAGGACCAAGCCCAGCTTGCTTTTCTCGGGGAGGGCTTTAAATACCTGCAAGCACTGGACCCACCCTTCTTGATCAACGAGTAACACAGAAGTAAAGGCATCACAGTGGTTTTTACAAAATCTTGCTTTGGACTCAAGCACTTCTTTGAGTCCTTGCACCCAGCAAACACAAGATGATGTGCTGGAAAAGGTGAGTCTCGACCTCCTCAGTTCCCTGATTTTGTCAGGCAGGGAGTAAGAATGAGGGGCCAAGATAAAGCCTAAAACTAGCAACGAGGTGACTTCGAGGCAGAATAGGAAGAAAAGTATACTCCAACTACAGACAAAGTGTTTAGAGGGTTTCAAAATATTTCTTTTGGGGGTTGAAGGTATTTAAACCCAGTTAGTTCATCCTGCTGCAGATAGTTCTGTGATTCATCGGCAAGCTGGAGTTAGCTTTGTTTTGAACACAGGAATCTTTTCCGCATGAGGCAGAAGGCATGGACCTCTCTTCTGCGTTACCTAAGCAAACACCATCCACATCCACATGCACAATTCTTCTTCAATAAAGCCTCCATACAACAACTCCTTCTGTCAGGAAACTCCTCTGCTTTCTCCTCATCCTCTGTACATCATCATAATCATGGAATGGTTTGGGTTGGAAAGGACCTTAAAGACCATCTCGTTCCAACCCCTCTGCCATGGGCAGGGACACCTTCCACCAGACATGGAGGTGGTGACTTCAGAGCCAGAACCACCTCAAAGCTTACAGGAACATATTTGGTCAGTTCTTGGCAACTGTTCTGTGCAAAGACACCACAGAAACTGCCTTTCACATTTAGCCATCAGGCCATCTACCAAAGCATCCCCCTCTGGGTGGTACCAGAACTGTAAAAAGCACTTTACTACTTGCTATGGCTCTGCACAGCAAGGGATAAGCTCAAGGAAAAGCTCCACAGTTCAGGATGGTCGTTTGTTTCCATTGCTGATGGCAAAATTGGGGGATTCTAAAGATACAGTGAATATCTCCTCCTTCAAAATACTGAAAACTTTCAGGAAAATAGTGTGGTTAAGAGCATTTCAACTTTTGAAAAACAAAAGGAGTAGCAGAGTGTGCTTCCTGATCCTAAGGCTGCCGGGACAGGATGCGATGTGGAAGGGGAAGGCTGCTCCAGCAAAGCACACCGGTGTCCCTGGAGAGACCCTGCTCAGCTCCGTGCGTCTGAGGGGAGGCAGGGAAGGGAATTACAGCTAATTGAAAACATTTTGCATAATTGGAGCTGTTAAGAGACATATACCCATCACTCCAGGAAACTATTTGCATCTTTATAACAATTAGAGCACATACAAAATTCAGATGCTAAGCAAACAATTAGAAACACTAGCACTGGTGGAAAAAACATAAACCAGGTGAATAAATGGACCATCACCATTAAAAAAGCAACAACAATGGTACTTTTAGAGCTCTTTTCAGACACAGGAGAGCATGTTCATTGGAGATCTTGGGGGCAGGAGGAGGAGGGAAATGACAAAAGGAAGATTAACAGAACTGTGTCTTGGGAAAGACTTCAATTAATATTAAGAGCAACTAGAAAGACAAAACAAATGACACAAACAGCAGGCTCCCTATATGGAGTAGAGCGAGCACATGGTACAAAGACAAACCTACTTCAAACGTGCTCTCAATGGTTTAATTTCCCCCCAGGGAGCCAACACTACTCAAATTCATTTTTCCTTTTTTATTTTACTAGCTAGTAAAGGCAAACACTTAGCAAGAAGATAATAAGCAAGCAGTTATCAGATGAAGAAAAATGTATTTTGGAGGTATCTCAGAGAAATGACACAGGGCTCAAGAGTGGCTCTGTGCAAGATTTTACCAGAGGGCCTTACAGTCAGACCATGTTCAGGAACAGAACAGATTGTTAGTTCTCATAAAAGTTTACAACAGCATCTTCCTCAACATTTTGCACCATTTAAAACAATATTTTTCTTTTTAAATTATACAATTCTAGCTAAAACACCAGCAAATTAACATTAAGGTAGCTGCTTCTCCACTCAGGGCAGTAATTCTTCTGCTTTAATTCTTACATTATTACAGCAACAGATGTTGTAGGATCCTCTCCACAACACTACAAAGCCTACCCAAGGTTATATTGCTCCTTGCTCATGCAGTGCACAGCCGCCCAGCTGAGCCCTACCCTGCTGGATTAATTAAAACACACGGATTGAAGCACGCCCGGAGACATTGTGGTAAATTCAAGATAAGCAGAAGCTCTCCAGTGCAGGTCCCCACAAGTTTGGAGCTGTTTTCTTCTAAACAAACACATGCTCGGGTAGCATCCCTTGCCTTCCCTTCTTCTCAGCCCTGCACCTGAAGGGCTTGTTTAAATCTAATTCAAGCAAAAGCAGCATTCCTCAGATGCCACTTCGCTATGATTAAGTACATGGAAGGAATAAGCTCCAGTTCAAACGTCCTTCCTTCAAGGGGAGAGAAGACAGTCTTTCAAAGGGATTGATTTGGAAGCCTATGCCCACTGCAACTCCACAACAGAGCTACTGTGTTCCAGGGGTAATTTTAGTTTGAGATTAAAATGCAGCAGAGACCAGGACTGCACTTGTTTGTCTGCCTGTTTTCCAAGTTAATCTCTTTCATTTCGCACAGCACAAGTCCCTAGCCAGAAACCACACGGGCTGGGTATCTCCTCTTGAAGCATCCCTGCCAGACTGGAACTGGAATGAATCCTTCTGAAAAGGATTTTTACACCCCAAATGAGAGAAAGATTGAGAAGCATGTGATTCCCCCCCCCCC
>VZTE01003399.1:301835-358523 GCA_013397775.1 Eulacestoma nigropectus
CCCCCCCCGCATTTCCCCCAGGCTCACTGCACAGCACTGCTGGCACTTGGTAAATAAAAAGGCAAAAGGAACCATTCAGTAATTTCTATTACTTCCTGAACAAAACCTGGTGGGAAGGGAATACACAAACTGCAGAAGTAACTGCCAACAGAAAGGTTTTGCATCCAAACACAGACTCGAAGTATGCTGAGGGTAAAAAACTCAACGGCCCAACTTCCTAAGTCACTTCTTATTTACATTTCAAAGGACGTGTAACAGAGCCACCACATTTAATTCTATTTTACCCCTATTTGTGACAGTGGCGAAAAGCCTAAATTTAAGTCCCAGTTGCAGTATCAGCTGTGCAAACGGACACAACAAGGGTACTTTCAATAAACTTGAATAAATCATCTACGGATATCTTCCCAAAGAAACCCGTATGCTGGGTACACAGCAACTTTGCCAGGCAGCAGCTAACAAGACACTGCCCACTTTGAAGCTGTGGTTGACTTGAAACCTTCTTATTCACCAAACCTGTAAAATTAAAGGCTGATCCTTATTTGAAGTATGGGTGATACAAGTGGAATGGGAGAGACAGGCACTCCAAACTGCAGCTGCGGGAAGCAGGGAGGAGCTCGGAGTTTTGTCCACCAAGGCTTGGAAAGTTTTTGCCGCGCTCCAGGAAACCTGGAGCCAGCGACGCGCGTTCCAGCCAAACTCCCCAGAGCAGCAAACCCCAGAATGGTTCTCCTCGCTGCCCTAACCATGCTTTGAGCTTCGTGGTTGTGTCCTCACAGAAGAATTTTATCGCAACAGATGACCGCAGCATCCAGAAGCACTGCTCATGTAGCCGGCATGCTGCTAATCAACAGCCAGAGCAGATGGAATGCAAATCTCCCAGCGAGGGGGGACCAGGAGGCTGTCACCAGCCTGCTCCCACCACGTAAATGAGCTATTATCAATTAGGAGCTAAATTCAGACAGGATTTTGGTGAAAGGCAACACTTCAAGGTGTTTACGGGGGAAATCCATCTGCACCGTCTAAAAAAATCCACCGTGTGCTGCAAGGTTATTCTGTGCTGGTTCGTTCGTGCACCAGCACAAGTGGCTGTTGTCCTGATTTCAAGTCCTGAAAGGATTTTAATTTAAGCTTTAGGCAAATTAATCCGTCAAGAGCAGTGAGGATGGCCTTAAAGGTAGCATTATTTTCTTCTCACCAGATTTTTCTTTTATTTTTTTGGCAAGTATTTCAGAGGCTGGAATCAGCTCCTTTTCAACAGCAGAAGATGGGGGCGTGGAAAAAGCATCATCTAAAAGTCACACAGAAATGAAGTTTTGTTACATCCATACTGGTCTGTACCAGCAAGGCACAAAGAATCAACCTCAACAGAGTTGGGGGTTAAGCATAGAAGGTTTGGGGGTCGGTCCTTTAGCAAATTCAACACAAGAAGAACTGAAGCTGCTCCAGCTCATTCACTCAATTGATTCACCAACTGTTCTGAAACATGAATAAATACGTAAGTGGCTACTCTGCTCTAATTAGTGACATTCAGTGAATCTAACCAGAGAGTCCAGACCTCCAGCCCCTGCATTTAGCTCTCAGTGCCTCTCCCCTGAGAACTGAATAGCAATCAGGTATGTAATGCGGGGATGGTTGCTTTTTTCCCTTCACATTTAGGGTGGAAAATAAGGGGAGTGGGGCACAGAGATGGAAAAATATAATTAAATCCTCTAAATCCAGGCAAAAGGTCCAAACATGCTTAAAGAACTGTTTTGAGGGGGAAAAGAATTAGAGAAGAGGGAAAAGGAATAAAGGAAAAATTAAACCGAGTGCAATTGCAGAAAACATGAAGCAGATGATGCATTTCCTATGTGATAGCTTAAACAAGTCCCAAGGCACACCTCCTCAGTCCATCAAACACCACATTTACATAAAATCATTAATTCATTACAGTCATGAAAGAACACAGGGATGGGTTAGGAGGGGCAGGACGGAATGAATGAAGTGGAAATACAAGCCAGAGACACAAGCAGAATGTCCATATCCACGCACATAGAGCTTCCTGGAGGACAAAGCTCACAACGAACCACAAAGAAATGTCTCAAACTGAAAACCCTTCGTGTTTGCCAACACTAAAGCAGCCTGGTTTCCAGTATACAGGCAAAAGTACACACGATAGCAGTACTGCTCGTGTGCCTGCCCTCTGTGGCTCTGGGGAGGGAAGCTGCTGGCGCTGCACTTGGCCCTGCTGCCAGCAAGAGTTACTTGCTTCTGCTTTGGTCTCAATTACCCTGCCTTAGAAACACAGCCCCTATTCCTCCTAAACGAGGTCTCAGCCACTTCTTTTGACCCACTGGAGTCAACGTAGCTTCTCATGAAGCTTCTTGCCCTTTCTCTGAAATAATGGCAATTTTTAACCAAAAAGTAGTCCAAAAGATTAAAGCCCCCCCACCCTGCAAACTTACGCAGAACATATGAATTAATTTTCAGGTTTCTTGGCTGTTTTATCACTTGATTCACACACACACAGCCCGAAACTGCAATTCTGTAGCTATCAATCTGCCTCCAGAGACAGTGTTAGCACGGCAATCCCCCCACACAACACAAGTGGTCTTACAGACGGCGGCACTATTTTTAAAGCAGAACATGGATGTATTTTCCTCTCCTTTGCCAAACAAGTATATGAAATGTGCCACATGGCAGGTAGCATGCAGATGACAAAACAGTCAGAATTCAGCAGAAATACAAGATGGGGTTGCCAGAAGGATTCCAACAACTCTTTGTCCAAAAAAGAAAGCCCCAAACCATACTGATAGGTGCTCCACCAAAAGCTTTGTCATATCTTTGTTCTCCAGAGGTGAGAACTTCCACTATTGTTGTCATCTCAAAGTCAGCTGGATGGAGGATAACTGCACTTCACACCAAAGGAGCGTCCTGGGACTGCGATGTAAACTTAACCAAGCGTCTGTTGATGTGTCCGCGTTAACCTCTGAGACACAGAAAGAGGTCATCCTGAATTTAGAGACTATTCCAAGAGGAACTGCTGGCACAAAGGAAACAGCCTGCACCAGAGGCCAAGACAGAGTGTTTTCTGTAAGGGACAGACTCAGGCAGGATGAACACATAGTTCATTCTGGGGAAAGAGTTTTCAATTTTGGAGCTCACCTGACAAGCACCTGCAGGCTGTCACACACATGTAACACTGGACACAGCAGGAGCAAGTCTGAAAAGAACCCCTCTCTGGGATCAAATACATTCTTCACACAGACAGGGAGTCTAAATAACACCTGAAATTTGTAACCAGGACCGAGCTGAGCATTTGCTGTAATCACCCTGACATCTGAAAGGGCCGTGTGGTGTTAATATACCCAACCTACGAGGTTTGTCTAGCACGAGCACAAGAGAACACATCAACGCAAGGTACCGAGGGCAGCGAGGAACACCGGTAGGGAATAAAATGCAAATACATTTAAAGGGAACTGTAATAACTGACTGGAAAAGAAGCAGGTTTCCCGTTTTCAGGGACGTACGGGTACCTGTCACACGAGCGCGCCGTGGGCAGCGCTGGAGCAGCCCCGGCACACGGAGCACCGGGCTCAGCCGGCGCCGTGGGTTACAGGGGGGTGTTTGGAGGGACACGGGGACACCCACACGGCACAGAACACGGCGCCGCACGGGCGGCCTCCGCACACACGCGAGTCACTGAACAGTAAATCAGTCTTGCCTCTTAAGAACAAGCTTGAAAAGACCAAGCTGAGCGAGTGGCTGCTGCTGAACTAATGGGTATCGTTCGTGCTTATTGTAAAAGAGCAAATTTAGGGAATTTATAGCAAGTGACATTTTATGCGAAAGTATTTTTGCAGCTAACAGCAAAGAATTTAGTCATTTGGGGTTTGCTTCTGCTATTTACAATTAAAGATCCCCCATCACATCCACCTAGCATGCCTTATTAGCACGTTGTTTAATACTATTTAAGAAATGACCTGTGAATTGTTTTTTGGATACCCACAAACTATGCATCTCTCCTCATTAGCAGCTCCATTAGCACTGAAAGATGAAAAATAAACTCTTGCCCTGCAAATGTAGTATAAATACATGCCACCTCTACAACTAGCAGCAAAGACTTAACAGCAACAGCCTATGTTTAAAATATTCACAACAAAGTTTCGAGTAGGCAAATCTGACAAGAATTAAACTATGTTCCATAGAGGTGATGGTGTACTCAGACACATTCAGGAACGCTGCCAATACTTAAAATAAGGTTTGCAACATTGTGCAAAAGAGATTTTATAATTTTAAATAATTGCTTCTTATTTTGAGTGGTAAAATGTTTGCCAAAGCAAGTGTTTTTATGAACCATAGCCTACTGCCCCAGATTCCTCGCTGAAAATTGTAATTATTTTATTATAGTAAAATAGTTACATCATTTTCAGAGCCTGAAATGGTAACACTGTCAAAAGACATATGCTGATAGATATTCCAGTGCCATTAGCTATGAAACCTGACTTCCTTTAACAAGTCTTGAACAAAGTCTCAATGAACCAAGTTGTGCCTCACTGCAGTGTTCATTAATGAGCCGGGGTGAGCTGCCTCCAACGCCGCTGAAACACAAAAAGCTCTGAGCAGCCGTGGTGGGAGTGTTTGCATCCGTTTGTGCTGCTGCCCACAAACCTATGGGCAACCACAGAGCTCACCCAGCTCCCATCCCTTATTTCACCAGAGGTCAGCAAAACAGCCAGCGGAGCAGAGCAGGCACTGAAATGATGGAGGAGCTGGAGAACCGAAGCCACTGCAGGCTTCACCTGACAGACAGCTGCCAGATGCCGGCAGCAGATGGATTCAGACGCACTTGGATCTCTCTGCTAGCTGGGAACCCCTCGCTGCTGCTATCCACGGACACAAAATCTGCGTGAGAACTAAACAGCAGAAAAACCATAAATGAGAACCAAGAAACGTGTTATACATCAGACTGAGCATCACAGCCTTACGATACTGTGTCCTGGTCTCAGAGAAACACCAAACAAGAGACATACAAACACATCCCCAAATATTTATCATGACACACTGCTGTGCAGAGGAATGAGGCAAACCCCCTCCACTTCTGTGCTAAGTGGAGGATAGAGAGACCTTGGGAAACCTTTCCCAAGCAGTGGGAAGGAGAAGTTGTGGAGGTGGATCTTTTATTTACAGGAGTTAAAAGTAATCTTCCCAGAGAAACAAGCTTTAAAATAACCAGAAAGAGTCTCACTTTCCAACAGCCAGAAAAAAGGTTCTTGCAAACTCTCCTGCTTTTTTTTTTTCCTTCCTTTGCATATGCAGCTCATTAATGGGTTCTCCATCTGCACTCACAATTGCTCTTAACATTTGCACAGCCCAAGACAAAGATGTTCTGGGCAAGCCACAGCCTCTTCTGACAACTGTCACAAATGAAACGCCAAATCAGTCTGGTGACATCTTTGACCCATGACAACACTGCGGCTTCTTGGAAGGAAATTCCTGGAAGAAATCGATATGGTGCTGTAAAACCCTGTCAGTTCTGCTATTGCTCAACAGAAGGACTGCATCAGCAAGACAAAGGCGACAGAAAATGCAGTCCCAGGATACGGGGTAGGCTGGGCTCTTATGGCTGCGTGAGCGGTGGTGGCTTCACGAATACAACACCAGTGGCACCAGCAGGGAATGTATGGCAAGAGGAGTCTGCAAAGCAACTTCTGCTCCTGGATCTCCTGAATTCCCACTGCTGGGAAACTGGAAAAGTCTTCCTTTGGAGAAGAAACACCATGCTGTAATCTATAAATAAATAAACATATCAAGAGTCACTTTCCTCTCTTATTTTACCCGCTCGCTGCCCAGCTCCCACACATCCTGCCACTGATGATGAATAATTCCCTTTTAAAATCAGGGCACACAAACAGGGATCATGAACGCAGAAGACTTTCGAACAAAGAACACTCTCCCATCCATGTGGGATGGGGATATTTCACTATCATCTCCATCAAAACAATGCACTCAGTGCTACAGTACGTCCCCGTGGGCTGTACTGAACTCACGCGAAGATGCTCGGCGTGCACGGCAGCCACGTGAGGAGCAGCACGCAGCCCAAGAGCCCTGGTACAGCACTTCCCCTCTTTCCCCTTTCCATCTTAATCCACATTGGCACATCCTGACTTCTGTCAGTTTGGGAAGACTGCTCATAGGTTTTATGAGACATTGTGAGGAGGGCTACAGGCATCCTCCCCGCGCTGCCAGCAGCACGACGCATTCGCAATCCTCCAGTGCTCGCTATTGTCTCTGCTCCTACTTGTTTAAAATTCCTACGGGATGCTGACATATCTCAATAGGGCTTTAATAATAGCCTAATAATTGCTCCAGACAATAACTTACATTGTATTGAGAGCTCGCCTGTCGGGGGGTGGGTAGAAGGGTTGCCTTGGTAACAATGAAAAAATCATATGGCAAATAGAGACATGAAAGGACACAAGCTGATCCATTTGCTCCCTGCCCAAAAACCCGTGGGAAACAGTGACACTGGCACGAAAGTAAGGCTCTTCCGGTCAGAATGTGTAAATAGCACTAAAACCCAACTTATCTGGAGGTTTAATTAAGGCTTAGGTAAAGAAGACATTATCAATTATGCAGTAAGGGCCAGAGGTAGCAGACACTACAGTGTGCTGTCAAAGCCGAGTCTCAGTTTCAGGAAGACGGAATTTTGTCATCTAAACAGCTTAATTTAAAGTGCTGGAGACAAGGTAATGAGGTCAGTAAAATCAAATGCTCTGAGCTTGTGTTTTGTCTTTGCTCTGTTTTGATCAGTTTTCTCTGGCAGCTTTCTTTGAAAGATATCAATATTGTAATACATAGCAACTCAAGAGTCAGTTTTTAAAACATGGCAAAGATTGCTGCTGTGTGCCTGAAAATAAACATGTACAGACTACACATTCCCACATTTGTCCTACAGAGCAGGGAAAAATACCTCCTGCAAGCACGATCCACCTGGCTCATCCCTCACTTCCAGCCTCCGAGCCTGCAGAGACAGTGGCTGCACACCAGGAAAAAGCACTCAAAGAGGCCTTTGGTTATTAGCAGCATAATGGCTCACAGGTTCATGCTCTACGTGGGGAAGTGACAGCAGCAGACAGAGCAGACAGGCAGCCAGCAGCTCGCTCCATCCAGGAGGAGTCACGTTAATGGATATATTAAGACCAACCTGCCCAGCAAATGGCAGAGGCACAGTTGCAGCAAAGCCGCCACAGGAAAGGCTCCTCTACGACTTTCTCATTAGTTATCTCAAATTAAATTAATTTTCCAAAGCACAAGAACAATGATAACTAATAAAATTCCAGTCCCATGATACCATTTTATGCCCATCTCTTTCTGAGGAACTAAAGATGGCTGGTCATGCTCACATGCACCATCAACATCTACTGGGGGAAGCTGTGAATTCACACGGCTCTTTATCATGGAATCATAGAATTGTTTAGGTTGGAAAAGCCCTGCAAGATCACAGAGTCCAATCATTAACCCAGCAGTGCCAAGCCCACCACTAAACCATGTCCCCAGGTGCCACATCTAAGTATCTTTTAAAACCCTCCAGGGTTGGTGATTCTATCCCTTCTCTGGGCAGCCTCTCTCAATACTTGACAACCCATTCAGTGGGTTTTTTCCTAATATCCAAACAAAACATCCGCTTGAGGTAGTTTCCTCTCATCCTGTCACTTGTCACCTGGGAGAAGAGGCCTTCCCCCATCTGTCTACAACCTCCAGGTGGTTGTAGAGGGCAAAAAGATCTCCCCTGAGCCTCATTTTCTCCAGGCGGAGCCCCTCCAGCCGCTTCTCATCAGTCTCGTGCTCCAGACCCTTCCTCAGCTCCATTCCCTTCTCTGGACACGCTCCAGCCCCTCCATGTCCTTCCTGTCACACGGGTCCCAACCTGCTGGCCACACATAAGATCACTGGTGAGAGCCAGGGCTGACAAACGAAACTCAGGGTCATCGTTTCTATGCCGGTGATGACGGCAAAGATGGCCCATCCCCGTGGATGAGCAGGCCCTGGACACTGACCAGCAGGGGATGGGGAGCAGGCAGGAGCAGGGAATGCTCCCGTGTGCCAGGAGGGAGCTACTGGTGGTGTCTCACCCCTGCGGAAAGGCCACCTCAGCCCAGCACTAACGAGGCAGCTCAGGGAGGGACACAATAGCCAAGAAACCTCACTCTGCTCGTAGGAGGCTCTCAGAAAGGCAAAGGACAAAGAGCTCCTCTTCAAAGGAAAAGGGCACAAGCTGATAAGATGGATTCCTTCCAGCACTGTGCTTTTTCCCCAGCAGCCAAGTAAAGGGGTTGGGCTTTCTTAGTATTGCCTTTGGAAACAGGACCAGAATACGGATATTTAAAAGCATGTTCTGGCACAGGCCCAGTTTCCTTGCCAATAAGATTTTCAACCTTTAACACCGAGCAAAATCCTACTAATTGCAGAATTGTTCTTTCTTCAAAGAGTCATTCCAACAAAGCTTTACAAAACCAACGACAGCAGATGAGGCCAGTACTACTTGTTTATTCTGCAAAACACTTCATGGCAGAAATTTAAACCTACAGGGATGAGAAAAGAAGCAACATTCTGTACTAACTCTAGAGACCCCTTTTCACTTCGAATTTAAGATTTAAAGTTGCCTGCAGAAAGCTGGAAGAGAAGCTGTTTGCTTCTACCACGAGCTGGAAACAAAGCAGCAACAGGAGAAAAAAGTGGGGATTGGAAAAGGGCTGGAAAGGTGAAAATCCCCTGTGACATCCTGATCATGTTTTGCTGTGTATCACAGGATACCAGACCACCTTGAAAATGGAAGTGACAGCCTCCTCTGCTATCAGGAGCATTTATCCCATGCATTCTCAAACCTGGGAAGAAAGCAGCCTGATGAAACTGTAATTTAGTTCAGCCATCCAAATTGACAAACCAAGTCTAGAGATATGACTAAAAAGCCTAGTTTCTCTGCAGCAAGTACGTGCAGAATTTTTCCTGCCAAAAAACGTAGGGACAAACTCTACAACAGTCTTGTTACCCATGTTTCTAGATAAGTACTTAAGCCAGTCATCTCTATCTTTGACACCTGTACTCCTAAATTGCAGATGCAAGAGCAAGGGTCCCAGAGGAAACAGGCATTTCTTCAGTTACATAGGTTCTATTTCAAAATAAGCCAAATAATCTTCTCAATACCCTTCAATATCCTTTGGTCTCCAGTCAAGAAAACTTGCAAGGAGTAAAAGACCACTTAGAATAAATCCCTAAAGACAGACAGATACACACACAGACATAAAACTTTTTTTTTTTTTTTAATTAAAAACTCTCTAAATGCTTTAGACCACTCCTTAAAGGAAGAGGAGAGATGAGAGGTAACAGGGCTGTGAAACAGCATCGTGGATACTGGGCATATACCGACATCACAGTGAGGGGAGAAAAGGTTAAAAACAAAGCAACACAATCTTTTAACGGGTTCAAGGCTAAGTTGACATTACTAAGCACATTAAACAGTAAAAAACCAAGACATTAGACTACGGGAGTATAAGGGCAGGATTAACCAATTATGATGCTTTTGCAACAAGAACAAAGCATGCTGCAAGGCAGTCTCAAGCAAAACCAGGACCCCCTAGGAAGCAACAGCAGTTTCCTGAATATTAAGCAATGGAGAAAAACGGACACAGGGACAGAAAAGCTTGTTTAGGAAGGAATTTATGCTAGAGCAGCTCTTTTGCATGGCAGTGCTATAAATGGAAAAATTATGAAGAACTGGCATCCAATTGATTCAGTTATGAAATTTAATGAGATTTGCCCTGAGGGGTTGTTTTTGTTTTCTTAAAACAATATTATTTACGATGAGGTGCTCAAAGAAATTAAGATCTAGCTTAAAAATTGAAAAGAAAAAAAAAAAATTAAATGCTTTCAGCTCCTAAACATACCATGAGCAAATACTAGAATTCTCACACCTTGTTTGCAAATAAAGTTGTGTTATAAAAAGTTAAGGTAAATATAATTAACAACAGAACTGGCAAGGAGCTCTGGGTTAGTTCTGAGAACACAACCATTACAAAGAAGCTGTTAAAACCACCTTTTTGACCTTCCTGCCTCTGTGCCCCAGCTCTTTGCCCCAGTCCTACCCCTTCCAGTCCAGCATCTGCCCCTTATTTCAGCCCAACTATTTGCAGGGCTGAGCTCTGAATGAGATTACTGCTACCCAGTTCCCTGATAAATAAATAAGCATGCTGCATCTGCCAGGAGAAAATAGAGAAGATATTTTGAGTGTTCAATGCCTTTACTTACTGTGACTCTACTTCTGAAAGACACATTAATATACAGTCAAAAACCATACAAATCTAAAAGAAAAATAGTAAGTCTTTAAAAATCTGCCTGAACGTACAAAGAACATCCTCCTCTGAGAGCAGAGCTTTGTTTCTAACTGTACAGACTGAATCCAGTGGCAATACTCAACTATTTTGGATGCACATCACCCATCTGGGACGTCAGTGAGTTCCTCTTGAGTTGAGCTTATTTACAAATGAAACAAGACAAGGTAACTAATGTCAAAAAACATTCAACAAAGGAAAGCTGTTGAGATTTGTAATGTGGAACAAGCAAGGGAAGTCCCAGCAGTCTTTCACAAATTGATACTTTTCCAGTGAATGTTTCCTTTCATCTCAAAAAGCAAGAAAGCAGCTGAAAGGCCAGAAGACCTCTAGATCATCTGCATCTCTTACAAAAACATCCAGTGTAGCCAAGCTGAGACAAGCTAAGACGACCAGGTTTATTCAGTATTGAGATGATGAATGACAAAGCCTCACAGCTGCCTGCAGCTTTGTAATCAGAGGGTACAGAGAAGATGGAGCCAGACTCTTCCTGGAGGTGCACAGCCAAAGGACATGAGGCAATGGACAGTGCAGCTTAGGAAACCCAGCTAGAGAAGATGTTTTCACCATGATGACGGCTGAGCACTGAGTGAGAGTCCAGAGAGGTGGTGGCATCTCCATCCTTGGAGACAGTCAAGGCTCTGTTAGGTGAGGCCCTCACCTACCTGATCTAGCTTGACCTGCTTTGAGCATGATCTTGGACTAAAGACCTCCAGAGTAAGAAGAAAAGGTATCATTGGAGAGGTCTCAAAGATACTTAAAGCAAAAAGGAAAACCATATACTTTTCTTTTTCCCCAAACTCCCCTCCACAAGATTCTCTACATTTTGTAGAACCTGCAAAAAGAAAAGCAGGAAATCACCTTCCAAACTCCGTTCTGCTTATCGAGAAAAGGATCTGGAGTACTGCTGTAGTCATGAACAATATGTTTTTCTTTTCCAAGACAAATTGCCTTTCCTTGACTTCAAAAGTGCTTTACCCAAATACGGGAATACTGCAGGGGATGAAAAATTGGTTCATTTAGGATCAAAACCTGTAGCTCAGAAATACAAGCTGAAGGTTTTAAGTGATAATCAGTCTAATGATGAAGAACGTTTATCTACATCATAAAGAAAAAAGCCAGAGTTAGCCAGAGCTGAAGGCAGAGAACTTGACCCTGCTCCTGGCAAGGCTGAATTCCCACTGCCCATAGATCTCCAGGACAGAAAAGCTTTGCCATGGCACTGAAATAACGCACGTGGTGTTGAGATGAGTGTGTGTGGAACTGGACAGGCTTCACCAGCCTCCTTGCAAGGCTGTGCAGAGTTTCACAACCTAATTGCTTTAATTCGCAGAAATAAACTGCCTCCATATATTTTAAAATAATCACCTAGGGAAATGATCATGAAATACATTATTATCCTTAGGCCAGCATTTATAGTACTTCTTAAGACAGTACATGTGACAGTCCTGGCTAAGTCCACCTCTTAAACCCTAAAGTTAGAGCCCTGTCTCTGCCCAGGGCTGCAGCACACAGTTCAGAGCGAATGCTTGGATAAATATGAACCCACTGCTGCAGAGAGAGCTGTGATCCAGCTCAGCACATTGCACCCATCTCCATCCAAAACCTCCTTCTCAGAGTTATTTTTCCATTAGAAAATGAGGGTGACGAGGAATAATCTGTTTCATTAATTGAAATCCTGGATCAAGTCCCATGGAGAGAGGAGAGTATGAGGAGTATCTCTCCCCCTTTAGCTTGGGGCTACCCAAATGTGAGGGGTGTCTCCAAAAAACCGCTCGGCTTCCATCTACAATTGAGAGCAGCAGGTGAATCCACATTTTTGAAGTCGGCAAAGCCACCTTCCTGGCAGGATTCCAAAGCTGTGCTTTGAAGCTGGGTGTCAGCACTGTTCCAGCGGTATGGGTGGCACAAGCAATAGCCCTGGAGTTGCTGCCAACTCCACACTGGGGCCACCCACTACCATTGAGGGCAGTGAAGAATGCTTTTTCCAAGCTACAGAGTCATTGGTGAAAGCCAGGAAAAGCAGGAAATCTAGTCTCCGATCTCACTTTTACTTTTGGGAAAAGCAAGTCTGAGTAGCAACATGTTTGATTAAAAACCTATAAATCAACTTCACACTTGTTGGTCCCACATCTGATTAGTCTTCTGCAAGTTCCTTGACATTTCCCATTCCCAAAGTAATCCATACGTTGGGCATTTCAATGTATTTGTTAACCCCTCATGACAAATTGCTCCGCTGGTGGCACTTCCAGACTGCAGACACCAACAAGGCACCAGTCCTGAGGGCTGGAGGCTTTTGGGGGCAAAAGGAAGTGCACCCAAAGCATCCAGTGCCTGGAAAATCACAACCAAAGAGCAGACTGACAATTAAATTTGTAACACAAGACAGACACTTTCATCTCCTGGCCACCATGTGACCTCCATCTGCACCCTAGCACAGAAAAAATGCTCCACATTTCTACTCAGAAAACTGAGGCATTTCTGGAGTTAATTTTTACGTATTCAACCCATGAGATGTTTACTTTTTAGGGAAAAAAATTGCACCCCTTTACAGAAAGGTGAACTAGAAAGAAAGAAGCAGAGTTGAGTTGAAGTTCTTCCTTTATGGTGAAGATGTCTCCAGAGATCGCTGAAGGAGAAAAAAAACCCATGACCAGGCAAGTAGAAATGCAAGAATTGCATTTCTTGCAAATCCCTAAAGCAAAAACTATTTATCCCTTGTGGTTAACAAGGCACAACAAGGCTACGGAAACGGAATGTAAACCCCCCAACATTTTAATGTGTGAGAAGAGCAGCAGTAAAGGTCTGGACTGCAAGCAGAGGAAACTCTGGCAAAGAATTCATGTGCCATATGAAGGCTGTAACATCAATAGCCCCTAAAAACCACAAAGGAAGCTGGGAAGGAGAGGGCTTAGCCAAAGCAGTACATTTTAAAGCTGTCATCTTATTATCACTATATCATGAGTTGGAACAATATATGTGTTTGAGGCATACTTGAAACTATGGGTTTAATTAAATATATTTATGAAGGATGCTTCTGAGGTTTCCAGAGTACTTTTTATAGTCGTAATGCTGTTGATAAGACAGGAAGTGATATTCATATCAAAGACTGCACACTAAATACAAACACCAGATTCAGTGTGTGTGTTTGAACCGCAGGATGACCCTGGTTAGGAGTCAAAATAGAAGAAAGAATTAGAATTCATATGAAGTGAAGAGGAAGGGCAAAAAGATGGAAAAAAAAAAAATCCCCACTTAGATACAAGAAGTAAAATAAGGGCTCGGTCCTTCTAGGAATGTAAAGGTCACCACCAGCTCCTCACCTGCCATTGGTTTGGCCTTTGACTCAAACCTGCAATCTTTTAATAAGCATTGCTGCTCTTTTAATCATAGAATCATGAAATGGTTTGGGTGGGGAGGGACCTTAAGGATCGTCTCGTTCCACCCCCCTGCCATGGGCAGGGACACCTTCCACTAGATCAGGTTGCTCCAAGCCCCGTCCAACCTGGCCTTGGACACTCCCAGGGATGGGGCAGACACAGCTTCTCTGGGCACCCTGTGCCAGGGCCTCCCCACCCTCACAGGGAAGAACTTCTTCCCAATGTCTCATCTAAATCTACCCTCTGTCAGTCTGAAGCCATTCCCTCTTGTTCTATCACTCCATCCCTCTCCAGCTCTCTTGGAGCCCCTTTAGGCACTGGAAGGCACTCCCAGGTCTCCCTGGAGCCTTTTCTTCTCCAGGTTGAACAACCCCAACTCTCTCAGCCTCTCCCCACAGCAGAGGGGCTCCAGCCCTCTGAGCATCTTCGTGGCCTCCCCTGGACTCGCTCCAGCAGCTCCACGTCCTTCTTGTGTTGTGGCCCCACATATGGATGCAGCTCTGCAGGTGGGATCTCACCAGGCCAGAGCAGAGGGGAAGAATCCCCTTCTTGACCTGCTGGCCACAATCCTTTTGATGCAGCCCAGGGTGTGTTTGGCTAATCTCCACATTAGTGCTGGCACCCAAGAATTCTCCCTAATACTGAGAAGAGAGTACAAGGCTGGGAAGGCCTTGAAAAATTAAGTTATACAAGCCACCTACCTAAGCCATCACCTAAGTGATTAGAGACAAGTTCACCAGTTAATATGCCTGCTCTCACGTCAAAAAGATGCAACCCAAAAAAAGAGCATCAAATGACTAGGTACAGAGGTTGTTCCAGAATTAGTTCTATACCGAGAGTGAGCAGAAACAGCTAACTTCACATTTTGTTATAAAAGTATAGAATGTAAAACTGGGTCTAGTTATCGAGGTAGAAACGATTAAACCCTGAATGTCCACAAACCCATATAATAATTCAGCAAACTAACAGAGCACCACAATGGTGTGAATTGGAAATATACCAAGCTAGTCTGGCATTTTTCTAGAACAAACAAAAATAGTTTAAGAAGAGTATTAGCACAAGATGTTCCCACATCCTTAAATATGCAGCATGTGGGGACTTCTAGCAGCCCCAGAAATGGATAAGAGCTTTAATAACGAATAATCTTAAAAGAAAAAATTCAGATTAGCCTAAAAGAAGATGGGCTTACTCGTGATACGAAGGAGAGGAAACTGTTTGAATACATAACAACATTGCTGTTTAAGTGTTTACAATTACATCCTAAGGACTAAAATACTAAAGCTTTGATTTCTTCAATCCTATTTTCCAAGGCAAGCATCCAGTTCCCAGAGTGAGCTGTGTTTATTTT
This sequence comes from Eulacestoma nigropectus, assembly GCA_013397775.1. NCBI lineage: Eukaryota > Metazoa > Chordata > Aves > Passeriformes > Eulacestoma > Eulacestoma nigropectus. The sequence continues at coordinate 316,934 of VZTE01003399.1, forward strand.
GATTAGAACTGCCACATGGAGTCAATACTACAAAACCACCACATCAGTTGAGATTCTCAATTGGCAAGCCACAACTTTCTGTTGAGTTTCCACTTCTTCAGAACCGAAGCTAATGCTGAACTTGGGCCAAAAAAGGAGGAAATCAGTCAGAAAAGGACACTGAATGCTGCTTCTGTAGGAAAAAGACTAATATTTTCCAAAAAGAGGTAAGCTACATGCCTGTTAGGACATACATAACAGTCATAGCTTTAAGGTTCAGACAGTAGTTTCCCATCACCTCTTAACCAAATATTTACACATTTTTCTGTTTTACTGGATTTTTGTTTCAAGGTAAGGAAGTTACAATCAAGAAACAGCTCCAAAACCCCAACTCCTCTAAAAACCCATAGCAGCTTGGATCTTGGGTTATGTCTGAGTATACAAAGTCTTTACTTGTGCCATTCATCTTTTAGATGAATTAAATGTCACTTGCTCTGCATCTTTTGTGTAAGAGCATCCAATTCAGGGGGAAAAACGCAAGCAGAATTAACAGCTGCTGGAAATATCACCAGTTTAATACTGAGTTGGAAATCTAAGGCTAAACAAATATCTTGAGGGTACCATGTTACCTACATACCAGTCTACTGAGAACTCTTAAAAGGAAGAAGGAGCAAACGCATCGAAGCAAGAAAGCACAAATCATTGGCAGTAGCAAAGAGCTATCTAATAGCAAAGAAAAAAAATATATACATTAGCATTTCAAAATGTCCCCTGGGCTTAGCTAATTGCCATGATCAATTCTGGTTTGCTCACAAAAGCCTGGACAGCTAGCCAGAGGGGGCAAGGAGGGAACTAGGAATGGGAGATGCAACTTTAATGAGCTTTTAAACAGTAAGACAACATCCCAACCCCCATGGACACGCAGGTGCACTGCAGCCCCGGGGACCATCCTCACGGAGCGCAGCTTCCCACCTGACAAACAGCTGCCAAGGGCCGGGCAGGGGACGTGAGCACGCATTAATCTCCCTGTGCCAGCACTGCTGAATTAGAACTACCTCATTTCTATCAGCCAGCATCAAAACAGGCTCTCCCCAAAGCCAGCACCACTCCCCTGATTGCAGTCGGCCTCTGAACAAGTGGCTGATTAGACAAGCCAGCAGCACCCAGGCTTACAGCATTAAAGCAGTCATCAGGCCCTTCAGGACAAAGTTGAATATTTAAAGCCAGGCATCCAATCTCACCTACATTATGCCCAACACATTGAGAGAAAGCTTTTGTATCATCACATGTCTGTAACCAGAGCAAAGACTATCAGCAGCCCTTGGATGTTCAGCATCTCACCAAGAGGAACAACTGGCTACTGAGACCTGCTTTGAGAATGGAAAGGAACTAGAGACCATAGGGATAACATGGTCAAGTGATGGAAAATGTTTCATCACCAGATGTCATATAATAATATAATTATTCACCATTCTCCAGAAGGAAAGTTCTTCCAACAGCACTTATTAAACAACTCCTAAAATACTGGGATTTATTTGAGGAAACAGCTCACAATGCCTGCCAATTTCCTATGTCCATAGGCAGGAAAGCCTGCCATGTCAAGTGACAGAGAGTTTTTACAGTATTTAACATACCTTTTTAAAGATGTCATTTCTTGTTTCTGATTGCAGAAGACACAATAAATGTAAGCCACAAACCACCCCAGAGTAAACCTCACCATGCCTGCAGTCAGATCCCATGCCTTTATAGCACTTGGCTGCTTTGCCAAAAGACAGAGTAAAATTAATGCACCATTCCAGACACAGGGACTGACATCTGCCCTACCATATCCCTCTTTAATTTAAAGCAAGCAGAGGGGGTGTAACAGTCCCACCCTTTTCATTAATAACTTCCAGTAGCTCTAACAGACATCTGCCTACACAATTATTTTTCTGTTTTATTCAAACAGATGCAGTTAAACCCCTTTTTGAGATGTGAAAGGAACACTGTGCATAAATTAAAATGTGCAAAAAGGGACACATTCAGAGGTTCGCATTGCCAGGACACTGTAGTAACAAGCAAATTTTACAGTTCCTACCTGCTCTCACACAGCAACAGGAGCACTAATGAAGTAACCAAAACATCAGACTAAATGCTCAAAGATTGCTGCAAGTCATCTCACAATAATTAATAAAGACTTCTTACAACCATTATGCTTCGACTTGAGAAAGATGCGATGACAAAGAAACTGTGTAAACAAAGCTTCCTCTAAATAACCTCTCCAGAAGTAGCTATTTATGGTCAAGGGCCTTCCAGAGTTTGCTTTCAGAGCTTAAAAATATTTGCGTGCAAGGGAATTTGCTGAATCCCTTTTTGATCTCACAGACTCCTCCTAGCATCCTCTACACCTGTAACAGAATTAGTGACTCCTTTTGCTCTGCATCTGGCATCGCTCTTTCCATTTATGTCCCCTAGTTCTTGTTTCAGAAGAAAGAGTAAACCTCTTATCTTTTTAATCACAGACCTCTCTCAGTTCTCTTATTCAAGGCTGAATAGTGCTAATGAACACAGTCACACCAAAGCCATTCTGCACCTTCATTCATCCTTACTGTCCTCCTTTGCACCTTTCCCAGCTTTGTCCAAGCCTCTTGAAGTGGGATACGCAGGCAGGGAAGAAGAGCAACACCAGAACTACACACAACTGGTCCGATAAAAAAATACCATCTTTTTCCAGCAGCCTTGCTTCCACATTTTCACTTTTCCAACCCCTCAACCAGCTGTGTCTCTCTCAGGTACAAAGTAAAGGATCGTGCATCAAGGCCAGCTCCTACTCAGAGTTCAGGTGCATTTGCACACACATTCACCCACCACGGTGCATTTACACACTTCACTACAACCCTACGTACAACACGGTGCCCGAGAGGAAACACACAGATATTCAATACAAAATGCTGACAGACGAAGGAAAAAATAAGACCAGCTGTAGACAAAACCAGGAAGGACCCATTTGGTACCCATTCTTGTCATGTTATGAGTTTCTAGGGGTCTCAATCAATCATTTGAGTGTGCTGTCCTTGATAAAACATCAGCCAAAACTGTGAAAATAATATGCAAGAAAGTTGCTATAGTTTCCTGATCTTAATTTCCACAGTTGGGTAACTATTATAGCAACATTTTGTTCCTTCACGGGGATGCGAGAGACGACTTGCATAAAATTCAGCTCAGTAAGATTAATAATCAAAGCGATAAATCAACACAGAGCAAAAAGACAGAATGCTGAACCCACTTTGAGTCCTCCTGTTCAGTCAATCAAAAGAAAATGAAGCACACAGATTTTGTTAATTATCCACAGACTCCCCATACACACACCTTGAGCGATCAGCACAAAGCACTTAGGCATTACAAAGTCGTAGCATCCTCCCAAGTCTACCATTACACTTCCAAGTGGAGTTCTTGCCTTTTCTGAAACAGTCTAGTCTGGCATATAAAATGAACAACATCCAGAAGTATTAAAGAAAATATGTATTCAAGTAACCGGCACAGCACAACATTAAGTGGCTCCACCAAACACATCTCCATATCTCAAGTGCAATAAGCCTGGGTCTTTCCATAAAGTGTTGCTGGTGCATTCAGAAAGCAAGGAGAATTCAAGGACACGGCAGACAGAGGCAGGCTCAGGGGTGGGAGGCAATGCAGAAGTCTGCAGTCAGCTCACTGTAAAGCTCAAGGAATAGTATATATGTGTATATATATATATATATATAAAAATAAGCACAATAATCTCAAAGATGAAAAAATGCAGCAGCAAGTGCTACATTTAATGCATGGTTAGTATAAAGAAAATATATTCCTTTTCAGGTGTTTACTAGCTATACAGTCAGGTAACTCTCCCAGTCCCTAATAAGCTTTGCCTTTTCCTAAAACCTGCTCCTCTGTTACTTCTGTGACTGCTGTTCCAATTCCTCAGTTTCCAGGGAGATGAGAGCAGATCTATAACAAAAGGCACATCAAAAAGAAAAATAAACTCCAATTTCAGCCCACACAAACGTCACCCTTACAATCTACCTGTGCCTGGAATCCAGCTGCCATTAAAAGATCCCCTACCTCCTCTTTCTTAAGGATTGATAACAAGAAGAGTGCAGTGAATGCTTTCACATTTTGCTTGCAAAAACAAAACTGAAGGGAGAAAGCCAAGACACTCGATTCTTTGCCGCAAAACAGGAAATCTAAACACTTAGCACACTTTTTAATGGTAGAGAGATTTTTTGCTCCTATGTCAATTCTTACAAGACTAGCAGATTGTTTTCCCGCAAGCATTCATGTGGAAAGACTCTCCGAAAGGCATTTGTGGCTGCAAGGGACAAGACTACTCACACCTCTGCCAAATTCCTTTCATAAAGTTATCTCCAGTATCATGACCAGTTCTTGGAATTATTAATCACAGAACCAAAGAATACTAGAATGGTTTGGGTTGGAAGGGACCTTAAAGACCATTGGGCTTCAACCGCCTGCCATGAGCAGGGACATCTGTGCCAGGGCCTCCCCACCCTCCCAGGGAACAATTCCTTCCCAATATCCCATAACCCTGTCCTCTGGCAGTGGGAAGCCATTCCCTGTGTCCTGTCTCTCCATCCCTTGTCCCAAGTCCCTCTCCAGCTCTCTTGGAGCCCCTTTAGGCCCTGGAAGGGGCTCTAAGGTCTCCCCAGAGCCTTCTCTTCTCCAGCCTGTCCCCAGAGCAGAGAGGCTCCTGCCCTCAGACATCCCTTCCCTCCCAATGACACAGGGTTCACATGCCAGTCTGCAACACAGCAGAACTTATTTCCCTCATTCCCTCTCTTGGGTTATCAGCTGCAAAATTTTACAACATCTGAAGTCAGAGTTGAAGTCTCTTCACTTTACAGCATTAATTGCTTTCAGTTGCTGGAGCAGTTCGATGCAGTCACCCTCTTCTACAACCAGTAATAAAAGAAATAGGAATCTCTGTGGCCCTGAGCAGTCATCAAACGTGATCTGGCTTCCTACCTCCCAGCTGGGAGAAAGATTCAAAAAAAAGGCATTCAGAGTTCCTATCTTGCAAACTGAAAAACGTTAAAATTATGAAGTGACCGGAAAGCAACAATAATATTAGATCCATTTTATTTCTTTTAAACACCTCCTACTCCAGGTATTCTGAACCTTTCAGCCAGCTCCCAGCGAGCACACCCACAAAGCACAGAGGAATGCAAGTCTAAGGGTCTTGAATTCCCATGCCAGGCATCTTACAGTTCTACAGAAAGAAAGAGGACTGTTTTCTGACAAATCCAAGTTTTCCTGCTGTTTGAGTTTATCCTTGGCTACCCTTCTGCCCTCTGCAATTATCAGAGGGTTTATACACCAAGGACATAGACCACATCAGTACAGACATGAACATACACGCATTCTTCCAAAGAATGCAATGGGTTAAATATTTAAACATATTTAAACCCACTGCTAAGGTCATCTCTGCTATGTCTTCACCAACAAAGCCTGCATTTTCTAGGAACACGGCCAAACAGAAGGATATGTTTTTTCACTGCTTTCCAATAGTTCTTTGAAAGGCATTTCCCTGTTCCTGAAGGTGGCTTCCACAGAATCTCTCCCATTCTGATGGGGGGGTTTTTGATGAATATTTGGAAAACATGATCATCCTGAAATAATAATTAATAGTGATGCTAGCTAGCACTGGGCAGACTGGTTTCCTAAGGTATTTCCTCTGTTTCTTTTCCCAGTGAAAGTTACTCACTCCATTGGGAATTCCCCATTCCCAGCCCCTTCCGGTACTCTAGAGCCAAAAGACCGCAATCCAGAAACAAGCTTTGTTTGCACATGTCTTGGAGGCATCATGTAGGTATCGATTCCACATCTGCTCTCACGTGAGGTTTGGGTGACAGCTGTATCAACAGCAATGGGATATCCTGGCCGTGGACATATTTACAATTACATGTAACACATTTTTCTGAGAACTTCACCTTTCCAGGTCAAGAGGAGAGCTGACAGTTGTAACTAAAGATTCCTTGTGTCAAGTTCAGGTTGTCCAAAAAGAAGGAGTTCCAAAGGCAATCACCAGTAGGATGTTTCAGGAACTCTCCACAACAGACACAGAAACATGCCCTGTTTCCCAGAGCATTCTCCCCTCCACCCCAGAAAACCTGTCCAAGTAGAGTGAAGATTCATTTGTCCAGGAGTTGCAGCCAAGGCGTAGGATGCTTCCCACAAACACTGAACTCACCACTTGTTTTACTGCCCACGTGCACTGATGATACACAGAAGATCTGATGCATCTTGAGCAAACAAAGCCTGAAGTTCTGGACACAAGTGTGGGTACTCATTTCTGGCTTGAATTACATCAGCCAGAGCAGAGGTAGGAGAAGCCAGAAAGAAGCTCTTATCTAAATTAAGGAAGTCCTAAAGCAAGTGGGAAAACTCCACACTCCTTTTCTCAGGATAAATCAGACAGTATCTGTGTTAGATCCCATCTCCAGCATCACTCCATCCTGGGTTTCTGGGGACATATTTAAATGATGGAAGTCCATCATGATACTCCCAAAGGTGACTTCAAAGGAAAAAATACTAGGAAATTTTGAGGACCCTCTTCCATGCCCTGTGGAAGCCCTCAGGAGCTTGGTACTGTGAGCTGGATCTGAGCCCCTTCGCCTTACACTTAACTAGAAGATATTTATGAAGAAATGCCTGGTGAAGGTCTGCTTCTAAAGGTCACAGTGTAATGTTGTTTCTGCATATCCCCTTAACCTTTCTTCCCCAGTTTAGAGAGTAAAAAGTCTTTTTATGTCAAGATATTGGTATGTCAGCCTTGACAAAATTACTTAAAGATCCTCAAAGTCACCCCCTCACTGCCTACCCATCAAACCTGGGCGTCAGGCACAATCTGCAGAGGGAACCAGGCCTGCTGTTACGCTGGAACAATAAACACAAAGTTTTGAAACACTGCACACTCGGCAGGGTCCCCCTACACCTACGTCCTTCCAGTCCTCACAGCACCACACGGCTGCACGTAGCCCACAGACAGCGAGATGATGTAAATAACAGCGCTGTTGGCCTCAGTTAATTCCACCGTGAACAAGGCTCAGTGACTCAAGGCTGAGCAGCACTTGATTCAATAGTCATGGGGAAACAGAACAAGAAGTGAGACATCGCTTTTCCATCCGTACCTAAAAGCCGTGCCCCTCATCTGTCCACAAAGGACAGCTGAAGGACAGCGAAATCTGCTGCCAGGGCCTCATTACAGCCAAATCCCTCAGACATTCCATCTCCGTCCCTCCAGTCTCACAGATTTAATCAACTCAAACATAGGGAGTTCATTTTAGCAGCTATATGCTCTCGTTGCTAAACTAAAGATCTAAAAGCTTTTAGGGAAATCTTTCCCTCAGCCACAAAGAGTCAAGATGTGCTTCAAGGACACAGCTATTCCTAGCTTACCACGGAGGACAAAAGTTATAGAAATTTTAAAACACTGCTGTCTCCCCAAGGAGCTGTACCCATGACCACTGTAACGATGTGCAAAAGAACCAACAGCATTCCCACTAGAGCCACAACCCATCTCCACTCCAGCAGTTAATCACAGAATCCAGGAACGGTTTGGCTTGAAAGGGACCTTAAAGATCATCTTGTTCCATGGGCAGGGACACCTTCCACTATCCCAGGTTGCTCCAAGCCCCCTCCAACCTGGCCTTGGACACTTTGGGAGATGGGGCAGCCACAGCTCCTCCGGGCAACCTGCGCCAGGGCCTCTCCACCCTCACAGGGAAGAATTTCTTCCTAAGACCCAATGACTAAAAATTTTCAATTTTCAAAGCCTCCCGCTTCACTTTTCTTCTAGCACAGTACCAAAGACTGACTCAGGTATTCCTGAATCCCTGGATCACAGGATAGACACCAACAAGCTAGAACAATAAGACACACCATTACCAGGACATCTCAAATATCGATTTCCAACTGCATTATAAACTCAAGCATTGTTAACTTCTGATCCATTTCTGCGCTGAATGCTGTAATTTACCTTCATTTTGGTTATGGAGGTGAGCCAGGCAGGCACAACAGCATTACAAAATTACAAAACTAGCCGAAGCCAGTCTCAGTAATAGCTGTGTAAAAGCTGAGGGCTACAAGACAAACAGCCTGCCTGGAGCTCTTCACATCTAGTGGATCATAAAAGGCATGCTTATACCTGCTACACACTCCTGTTTTCGCAGGTGGAACTTGGGAATATTATCCCTCCAGTTACTACATGAAAGAGTAACTCAAGGTAATGGTATTCTGGAGAAGCAGTGCCTTCCTGGCTGGCTGTACCAGCACTTCTGGAGACCGAAGGCACAAAGACGATAAGAACCACCCCAAAACAAGGCTGCAAGTGGCATTCGTTACTGAACCTACCATGTAAAGTACAAGTAGAGCAACTAACTCACTCTAGCTGTGAGCAAAGAAACCTTAAACAACAGAAATTAAGGCAGCAACCCCCACCCTCTACCAATGTATTTTTTACATTTCTACAAATGTTTTTACCCATGTCCACAGTGCCTCTACAACACCTGATGGTTAAGGATGCCCTAAAGAAATTCCTGTGTCATAAACACCAAGGGCTCAAGACACAAAGGAGATAAACACAGAGCAGGTAAACTCGAAGAACAGCACTGCTTGGTTAAAGTACAGAGAGCTGGGCTCCAGGTGATCGTGCCTCATAACCAAATCTCACCAACAGGTTCCACACTTGCTGTATGCAGGTTTTTCTGACTGAAAACAGCTTGTGCTGCCAAGTCTCAAAGCAACACCTTGGTTCCTGGTTCCAGCATTAACACAGGTGCAGTTTCCATTCAGCTTCACAGCTGATGGGGAGAACTTCCATCTGTGGGAGAACACGAAGCTCCCTGTGATGAGCTCCGTAACGTACAAAGCACAGCGGGATTTTATTTCTGACAAAATTTACTATAATTAAAGTAAATAGGAGTCAAATATAGAGAACTTTTACTCCGTTCTATCAATTAAGAGAAGCCAAATTACTAGGTGGGAGGCTTAGGTGGACAAACTGGGCAGTTACAGTTTTGAAGCTGGCACCAGAGACAAGACGACAACATTACAGGGCCAGAGATGTTCAGAAGTTAAAGACCACATAAGTCCAGGGAAACAAATTTGCAATAAATACACCAGCAGTGATCTCTGCTCTCTATTCACTCACTCAGCCTGGAATTTTACCAGCTGCTTCTCAGAAAGATGCACACAGATTTTCTAAAGTAGCTCAGCTCATATAACATCATCGTAAGCAAAAGGAAAATTACCTTCTTTTTCACTTTTATTTCACAAGTATTTAAGAAAAATCCTCTGACATTATAAGGAGAATATCAAGGCAAGACAGTTAAATACTGACCAACAAACAGTTCTTGGTTGGAATACTGCATTTATTATTATTCATAGTAACCTGGTTCCTAGAGGATCTTAAGGAAAAAACAGAAATCTGTGTCTCTTGACAGATGGCCAGCAACTTCTAAGGGGTAACAATTCCAAAATACCATACAGAGTTTTGCAGCACCAGCCAGACGTCTCAGGCAGTAAGAACAAAAACTTCACTAAGCCAGGAGAGGCTGCTCCACATCAGCAACTTTCTGACAGCATCTGGTCTCACGGCATCAGTTCAGAAATGCTGTGTCAGAAACCTCGGCAAAATTGGGGAAAAAAGCTGTAAGTTTTCTTAATATGCTGCACCGCCACACTAATAATTCTACATTGTGCTGTACTACACACAAAACCACAATTTAATAAAAGAATTCTGAGTTTTCATCATGGATGCCCATCATATGAACCTCACTTTTTGTTGCTTTAGTGCATGTTGCATTCACTGACCTTTCATCGTGTGGGTCAGGACCATTACCTTGAAAATCCACATCTGAGTAAGTGGGAGTGTTTTCTCACCACCATCTGAGGCAGATTCACAACTTGCATCAGATACAGGTCTGGCTTGGGGGGTTACCGCATAAAGGAGTCATGCCAGAATTAACAGCCAGTGCTTGAAAAGGAGGAAAATGTCTACAAAATGTTTGACTAATCTCCTTAAGCAAAGTCTCTACAAGTTATTTGTTCTTTACTCTTCTCCTGAGTGAATTGTTTTTAAATCCTCACTGCTAGCACTATTTTATGCCTAGATGTTGTGTTTGAAGAAAGCCACAACCTTGTACCCAAATCCTATTTCATCCTCCAAGTCACACCAGTTCCCTGGAGAATGCACTGCTGCCTCAGATCCCTCCGTTTAGTGTTTTTAAAAGCACGAGTGGCCAGCATAAGTGAGGTCAGGCTCCAGTGACCCATCAGGAAAGTACATGAAAGCAGGAGATAAATCTGGGTGATGCTCACTCATCTGTGTCAGCTCTTTAAAGAAAGAATTCCCCCTGTAAAACACAGGTACTTTTATTCTGTGAGAGCATTTGTAAGGTTGGAACAAGAAAAATAAAGAATAAAGAAAACCCTGAATAGGAAATAAATGGGAGAGATGGGAAACTTCAGATGACCCTAATAGGCCTCCCACAAAATGTCTTGATTCTCTATTTCAGAGACCTCCTCTTAACTACTACAAGAAAATCAACTTTGCAGAATAATACAAGCTCCACTTCATGAAGTTTAAGGTTGTTTATTATGTTATTTGTGTTAGACCTGAAAAATAAATGCTTGCAAAAATATGTTACAGAAACATCTGCCATGTAAAAAAATAAAAACAGGATCTTTCTGAAAAAAATCCTCATTGGGCAGATTTCTCCAAATGAGGTCTCCTTTTGACAAAGCCAAACCTAACTGAGCGCTTGTCACTAAGACACAACACACCTGCTATCACCGGTGACATCTCCTTAGGGAAATGCAGGCATCTACAGGTGGTGACCATGTACCAATGCTCAACCCTTCAGTAAGTCTCAATTTCAACAACCCATTTCCTTGCTAATGAAGCTGCTTCAGCTATCTGTGCTGTTAGAAATCAATCAGTGCAGCAATTAGCAAGTCAGGTGTAGGTAATGCGGAAGGCAGACACATCTGAAGATAAGACAGTATGTGGATACTGAACAAATCAGCTGTTCAAGGGTCTAAATGAGACAGCGTTTATGCCCAGGATGTGTGACCATTTCAGCCCAGTTTCTGCACATCTGCCTTCCAGTGATACCTCTCTTACCCCTTGCCCCGAAGTTTTATCAGCACCTTCCTCAAATAAGACAAGGAAGTAGGTAGACAGGAGAGAATAAAACTCCCTGGAAGCCTGTTTAGACAAGTTTCCGCCTTAAAGGTACTTGTAAAGAAAAAAGCTGGGTCTGAGCTTGTACTGGTCTCAGACACCAAAATCACCACTTGAGAAACATGGGAGAAAAAAAAATCATCTCAGTTCCAGAGCTCAGGAAAGAGCTCACTCCCAAAATAGGGATTTTGGGGTTAAGAGTTGCGCAGTAAGCCATCAGTGTTTAGAAGCTGGAGAATAATGGGTATATGGCCAGATTGAAACACACACAAACCAGTGTGTGACAGCACAGGAAGGCCACCCACACCCCACTGAGACAGCAACAGCTGAAGCTCAAGTACCTCAACAATTCAGTATCATCAGCCTAGCCAGTTACTAGGTTTTGCTAATAAGACATCCAGAGTGACTCGAGTTCAGGAAAGGCAGCATAAGGCACCACATCCAAAGGCCCAGGCAAGTGGAAATAATCATTCATGACAGGACAGCATAGCTGAAAGCCATGAGTCAGGTAGGTTTCCATGACGGATTAAGGCTATCAGATAGCAGGGGTGGTGACCAAGCCAGTATGCTAAAATAAGACACCAAGGCTCCAAAACAGATTTCAGCTCCTTACCTCTTAGCACCTGGGAAATACGAAGTGCTGAACCTCCAGCAAAACAATCCAGAGCTTTTTACGATGTCTGAACAAAGGAGTGCCAAGAGTTGAGAGAAATTCTTGTCTACTTCTTTTCAGATACATGGGGTCTTCCTGCTATCAAATAATCTCAAACATGGCAACAGAATTGAAGCATAGGGTAGATCTTCATACCATAGCACAGGTTTTCCCCTCTTGCCTTTCTTTCACTCCAGTTAACATCAGTATTTCCTACCTAGAGTAGCAATGTTCGCTCCAGGCAGCATAGCTAAGGCACAGACACTTCTTGTACTTTAACAGTATTTGGTACAATTGTTTCTTGGTTTTCTAGAAGTTACTGAAGAAGGTGCTTTGCTGATCACCAGAGAAGACACCTCAAGCACCAGAATTATTCAGACACTGCTAGAAAAGGCTAGAAAAGACCAAATTTTAAATAATCCTTTTTGACAGAAATACATTTCAAGCCATCTTGCATTACCCACCCAACCCAAATGATCAGCCAAGTAGAGAGGTTTTCTTTAAAATGAGTTACGAGATTTCAGTACCTTGTGCAATATTGGATGTATGCTGAAAACCCATCACTGCCAATGCTATAGCAGAGAGGATATGTTCTCATTATTTCAGCAGCTCTTAAGTCTCAAATGAGCACAAAGATTAACTGGAGATCATGTCAGCAGCTTTCCTTGACTACAGATAGATACAACAGCTCATTGCTCACAGACACGGTCCTGAAACAAATCACCAGCTATAAAAGTGAAATAAATACTGCTTTGATTCCTTCTATTTTTCAATGAATAGCAATCTGTTTTTCTCTCACCAGTCTAATTTAAGCTATTCCAGTTTCTGATGTCTCAAAAAACCCCATCAAACAATACATGTTAAAGTTAGAAAAAGCATCCCATTTAATTATGATGTTGTGGCAATGTGAGCTTCAAAACAGAAAGAGAAGCAACCTCAGGAGATGTTCATCTAAAATAAGATGAAAGTTGTTGTGAGAATACATTCCAGCTTCTAAAGATGTCTAATTTCTATGTAGGAATCAAATTTAGATTTAAAGTTCCTTGTGTTTGAAATGGCACTAAATAATAAGTCCCAAACTCTCATGTGATGAAAAGCTTGTGGATCTGCCTGCACCAGACCTATGACCAAATATTGCTCTTTGAGCAAGGTTTTTGGTTATTTTAAACTCATCTTCCAGTGAAAGATGACCCAAGTGCTAGTAGAAAATTAACAGTTTTACTGTTTTATCACAGAGAATTCTCACATGGTCCAAACTTTAAGAAAGCTAGAGATTCCTGGGCTCTGTTGCCAATACAAGTCATGTTTTTGAAGCATGAACAAAGTCCCTTCAGTTGTAATTGTGTAGAGCACAGAAAAAAATCCCACATTTTTTCTGGGCTGGGAAACAGTCTATGCATTCCTCAAATAACATTTTCATGGAAGCCAAACTATTTTTTTTAATGCCACACAAAACCTTTCAGGCTTCCATCCACTCACTTTCCTCCTTCCTCTCAAGTTATGTGACAAGCAAAGAGTTCAAGCTGTTTGCGAATGTACAACAGAAGCTTAGCACCAGCCAAGTACCTTGGAGGGCTTTTGCCAAAAACACTGCCCACAACACTAATAGAAACCTCAGTTGTTTCATGTCCATCTGAAAGCATCCTAAAAGACCTGACATCCTCTTCTCAATAGTAACATCAGTTCCAAAAAACTCACTTTGGCTGCAAGAGTGGTCATAAGACAAAAACCTCACCATTTGCTGGCCCACGCTCTGGGGCCAGAGCGAAGCTGGGGGAACCCTGGAGAGATCAGCTTCCTTTCCACCAGACCCAATTTATAATCAGCTTGCCTAAAAGCCATGGGAAACCAGCGATTTGAGGAAAGGGAACCCTGGAATTAGCAATATTTATATTATTAGATATATATCATGAACATGCAGTGCCTTCCTATAACTGAGCAGCATGTTCTGGGGGTCTCGCCAGGAATTTATTCTCCTAGGAGTACTCTCTTCTTTGTGCACACATACTCGGGGTGGAGAAATACCAGCACAGGGTAAAACTGGGACTGAATAAGCCGAGCCACTGTTGCAGAGGTCCAAAGAACTGAACCATTAGATTTGCTTATAGCCTATGTCACAATATCAAAACCCCACTCTTCAGCTGGATTCAAGTGGCATAGGAATGCCGGCATTTGTGACAGCACAAAACTCAATTTCCACGATTCAGTCTGTTAAAATGCATAGTTTTAAGCAGTTTTATAGCAGTAACAAAGATTAATGGAAGAAATGCAAAAGTAGCCAATAATTGAGACAACATTACTTCTAACCCTCAAACCTACCCCCCTCCACATCCCAAAACACCAGGTCTGCAAGTGAATCCTCAAGCCTGGATTGCAGAGATAAGAAACTTGGGCAAATGGATGAACATCACAAAATTAACTCGTTTGAAGACAGTAAAGCAAAAAAAGCACAGGACTGAGGGAAGCATTTTTCTTTCTTTGAATGCTGCTATCTGAAGGCTGCCGAAACAGATAACGGATGGCTTGCATTGGACAAATGATATTTAACATCCATTGAAGCTGGAGCTGTATAAGGAAGTTTAAAAAAGTTTCCTGGAAGTTGCAGAGACCAAAAGCATCCCAGGAACATCAGAGAGTTTCAAACAGAGTATTGTAAAGCAGCATCAGGCTTGCTGCCATGGCAAGAGCAGATCTGTGTCCTCGTGGATGTCCAAGCACTTACAGCACTGACAGCACCAGCAGCACTTCGAGGAGAGATTTATTGAGTCTTAAAGTAACTCAGAGCTTTGCCATTACTCTAACAAGAATTCACCACTACTGAACACCCTAAATAGCATCTGCTATAAAACAGAGTCTTCCCACAGTAAAGGATTTTTAAAAGTTAATCTACAAATCATATTCTGTTGTCTAAACCTGACATGTTATAACAGCGAGGTTTGTGTTTGGTGGAGGGTTTGTGTTTGGTTTCTTGGTTGTTTTATTTTTCAATTGAATCTTGAGTTCACATGGATTTTTTATAAGAGAAGGTCAATGTCTTGCTCTCAATTGACTCAAATGAAAATATACTGAGACTGTGAGTAAATGCTGCCAGAAGTCTTTTTCCCCTGATTAGTTTCTACAATCAACTGAACAGCATCAAGAATACCCTGCAGATTTAAACAATAAACATCAATTTACAAGATGTAAACAACCACTTTTGATACAATTAGGAACATGAAGATAATCACATACTTCTTTAACTGTAACTGCATGGGATCTTATTCATCATTCTGGACATCAGCATTGCCTTCCATCAATATTTTGGTCACTGCAGTGACCAAACCTTCAGTATCTTAACCTTCAGTATTACTCTTCATGAAGTTCAAGCACTGTCTATCCTTTTAGGCACATTATACTTTTACTTTAAGTAGGTATTCACATGACTCCTGTAAAAGAGTGGTGGAAAAGAGGTTCTGCAAAATTTCTTTTTGTCTGTAGGTCTCACAGACATTTTGCCTAGGTTTTGAAAGACTGCCTTCAGTTAGCAAGTCCAGCCAGGCACTTATTTCCACTGTACTGGACTCACTCAAATCACGGTCACATAAAACCCGTGGTTCATCTGAAACATCGACTGTGCTCGTTTTTCCCCCACCTTTATTTTCCAGACCTGGTGAACTGTATGACAAATAGCTTAAATAAACAAGTTTTAAATGAGTTGTCATATGGATCAACCTCACACGAAGCCAAGTTTATACCTGACAATGATGCAGCACCGATTTTCCCCTTTCCATATCACGTCTTCCTCCCTCCTACCTAATAACTTTAATAGCATCAAGGACATACTCTGCTTAAGTCAGTCAACAACCAAAGAGCAAGAGGGCCAGCATTACTATGAGTTTTATCAATAATTAAATATTTTCATTGGTGAGAGAGCCATTCTTACCCCACTGCCATCCACGTGCATCTACCTCAGTACTGAGCTGTTCACAGAGCAAGAGTTAAACAATTAGCACAGGGTCACGGCATGTTAATGGATTTTACTGCAGGCTACATATATTGGTCTTTGGAAAGATTAATGGCTGAAAACTGCATTAATTAATCATCTTAACAAGCCCGATTGTTTCTCTAAAGGAAATGCAAGAAAACCAGTCCTTGCCTTCAGCTGGAAAATGTGTGCTGTCTTCCACATACCTCTCTGTATTGTTCAAGTATCCCGTGGTTACTGAGCCACCACAACACATGGCTGGCTCCAGAGTCCTACAGCCCCCAACAGGGCGTTTTTCCTAGGAACACTCTGCCTTTGTGAGAAATGTCACTGGGGACTTCCCTATCCCAGGGTGGCAAGGGGAAAGAAAGCAACAGAAATACAAGCCATGAGTGGTGGTGGTTTGGTGTTTAGTTCTCGGACCTGATCTGCTTGTAAAGCTCCAATTTCCTACTAATTCCAGTGGGACCAGTTCTGTTGCTCCCTGTGGAGCATTCCAGGCTCCAAACGATCACTTCCAGATGCAGTAACAGAAAATTACTATCAGGTTCCATTTTAGGTTTATTTTCAGTTTACAGCTGTATCAACAAGATAACTTCTCCCTCCTCACTCAGACACAAAGGGCGGCCTTCCAACAAGCACTTCCAAGAGACACGCTTGATATTACAATTAATTTATAACAGACACTAAAACTCCATTTGGGCAAATCTAAACAAACTCTGTGGTGCCAGCATGCCTTTCTTTCAGCACTTGGTGACAGAGCACAGGTGAAGCCACTTTCCACCCCAGTCTAAGAGAATTTACTCCACTGCTGTCTGGAAACGCAAGGAGCAGCCACGCTCTCACAGGATTACCAAGACAAACCAGCAGATGCAACTTCTCCCAGGAAGCTGGTTTTAATCTGCTCCTGACATTATGGCTTTTGTTAGATGAACTGCTTCTCTTCCACCTTGAAAAACTTAAACTTTTGTTATTCTTGTTTCCAGCTACTGATGTTTTACCCCTCCTGAATGCAAAGACTCAGGTTGACTGCTCTTTAAAATGCACTTTAACAAATTACTGCCTCCTATTATCACTGCTCCAACTTACCTACATTAATAAAATTAACTCATTTTAGCTCACTTTTCTGACATTAAATGTTGGAAGAGGCCTACACGGCAGCCTTTTCTACATGTCCACCTCAGAAAAGCCACCTGCAACAGAGATGTCAGAAGCTGCCTGCAGTTTGAATTTCAAATGCCACCCATATCAGCCCACATCAATCACAGGAAAATATAGATCTGTTTGCTTGACTGGGAAAAGATTTTTGCCTTTGTAGGTGTAAAAAAAATTTCTTAAAAACTGCCTCTATTGATTTTAACAACAGAACACCAACAAAACAAATCCCCCATTAACACTTGGAAGAAAATCCCATGCAAAGTCTTTTAGCCCTTCAAATAAGTATCTGACAAATAAAAATATCCATGCACACTGCCAATGTATCACCATGTGATCTATCACTTAATTTTGTTCTTTTTTTTAAATTTTTTCTAATGTTTTTAACAGTCACATCATCTGCCCAGAAGAACTTAAGGAGAAGCCTTCATTTCTCTTCTCAGTCAGTCTCTTCTCCCAGCTAACAAGTGACAGGACAGGAGGAAAAGGCTGAACCAGAGGAGGTTTAGATCGGAAATTACAAAAAACTTCCTCACTGAAAGGGTGGTCAGGCTTTGGAACAGGCTGCCCAGGGAAGTGCTGGAATCGCCATCACTGGAAGTGTTCAAAAAAAGTGTGGATGTGGCACCTGGGGACATGGCTTAGTGGTGAACATGATTCACAGTTGGACTGTGATCTCAGAGGTCTTTTCCAACCATAATGATTCCATGTTTCTGCAATTTAGGCCAGGTATCATGTACTTGTCATTATATCTACTTGCCCTGAAGCACACAGGCATGCCTTAGAAGTAACATAATTAGAACAGTTAATGAATGATTTCAACATTGCAAGTCCTTAAGGGTCCTGGAAGCTCGACCAGGTTTCATGAATTTCCAACTAGGTATGAGGAAGTAATGAAAAAAAAAATCTAGATGATTAAAGGTTCTTCCACAGGATAAATATACTCATTATAAGAAACCACACTTCCAAGTTATTCAAATGAAGTACCAGCATCACCGGGGAACGCTCCAACACACTTTCATACACAAACAGCGAGAACAGAGAGAAGTCACAGATTTTTTTTAAATCCTCAAGCTTCTACTCTGATAAAGTTCTTAATGCCACACTGCAGATTAAAGCTGAACACGGAGTCCAAATCAAACGAACGCCACCTCTCCCCCAACAGGAAATGCTTGAAAGATGTAAAGTGGAACCTTAAAAAGGTTAAATAGAAAAAAATAAAATGTTAATGCACAATGCAAGGTCTGAAATCAGACCCATGGGAGAGCAGGAGATGCAAAACCTGCAGGTCTCACACCACTGGTGACGGGCGATGCAGAACATGAAGCAGCTGAGGACAAACTCCCTCCTGCTATCTCTAATCAGAACACCAGATCCTCCCTCTCTGCCAGCACCAACTGCTAGGGAAAATTAAAATGAAGTTCACTATAAGTAAATTTTGACACCAGAACCAGCCACAGCAGTGGATCATGGTATGAGGTGCAATCTGGCCGTTATTCACAGGTTCTGTTCACAGCTGGAACAGGAATGACTGGTGTAAGATGCTCACAAAACTAAATTAGTCCAATTGCTACACTGAAAGGATAATTTTAAGAGAAAAAACAAAAAAGGGAAAGCTCAGGAGAGTGCAGCTCACGGAAAACAGAAAACACCCAGTGGCTTAACTGAACAAGTGCCACAGAAGGTGATTTTGAAGCAAAAAAAATTCAAGAACAAGCTCCAAGTTGTTCAGGACCCACCACCAAATCTTTTTGTGCTTCTCAATCGTGACAAACATCACCAGCCACTTTCTGCAGCCTTGGTCTGCACTGCTCATGGTTTCTAGGAGAATATTTGTGTGCTCTTTCAGTGGCCTTCATTTACAGGCAATGGGATAAGGATGACGGTGTCTAATGAGGCAGAAATCAAAGCCTGCCTTGATAATCCTACGGTCATACCCACACTTTCAACAACACTTCCATAAAATTCCACAAAAAATGACACAAGAAACAGCCCATACACCAAACCAGCTAATTTAACTACAGAGGCAAGGCAGGACAGATTTTATCCCCATAACTGAGAGTCTTCCATAGGAGTTAAGCAAGTCAAAATATCTTTAAGGTAGTCTGGCAGGCCTGTTTTAACAATACAGGAAAAAAGGTCATATATCAATAACGTAGTGGAGAGCAGTAAATGCTCTGAGCCTACTCACGTTATCTTACTCTCCTCTGTAAGAAAGTGAGTCACAGTTCCAACAATTTTACAAGATTTAGCAAACACAAGGAGTGAAACAGCTCAGGACCATCAGTCTTGGGTTTCCCCCTTGCCCAGTGCCATGCCTTCTGCAGGAATTTATTCACTCCTTGCCCAGAAGGCAAACCACAGTTCTCTGCTTCTTCTTCCTCCTCCACTCCCCAACATTTGCACATAATCCAAGTTCAAACGCTCACACTGAAATTTTACAGAATACACTCAGTCACCAGATACTAAATTAGGTACCCGAAAAATAGAAAAGAAATATTGTAATCGATACAAATAAGACACAGCCAGACTCAAAATCAGCTTGTCAAAGAATCAGATACCAAATCCTATTCCAGACGTAAAATTCCTTGCTATGCAGTAAGAAGAAAGCTGTAATAAAAATAAAATGACAAGAAAAAGCTATTACACAAAATCTGCCTTTAAAAATGACCCTATATCACAAATGCTATTTGTACTTTGTGAATGTAACCAATTTGACAGGAGCAGTAACTGGAAACAGACTGTAGTAGACACGTTGACATATTTCTACTCTTGATTTAACAGGGAACTCTGACTTTTTACTGGTTTCTAACCTGAAATAAAACAACAATGAAAGAGAAGAGACAGGAACCTCACTGTGCACGAAGAAGAGGCCACAGCTCATAGCAGCTGGTTTAGTTCTTCCACTGGCTCTTTCTGGACAGAACAGTGGCATTTCCACAGACAGAACTCCGAAACCACTGGATCAAAGTCTGTGCTGTTCATTTATTATTTTATTACTTAATGGGTCACCAAAATTTTAAACTTCAACCTACGAAAATTAGGTTTTTGAAAATAATTTTAAATGCTTAAGTGCAGAACGTGAAAAAACTTATTTGTTCTAAAAGCTATTTCTTTTTACATTAAAATGATTATATGGGCTCATATCAAGTACTTACTATGCATAGAGGTGCACTTTGGATGAATAAAAAGCAGTATTAAAGAGAAAACAAAAAGACTGCTTTGAATAGAACTACCTAAATAAATGCCATTCAGGTGAGAATATCTGGTGAATTAAAAAAGCAGAAATGTATGGGGGGGAAAAGACAATCTGACTGCTCACCTAGAGCCCAAAAGGCAAGTGAAATTCGTGACATATTGCTACTTTCCTATTCTTCTCCACGTCTGGGATAAATACGCTGCTTTATAAGACAGACATAAGAGTATCCACGCAGGTTTTAATTCAGACTATTAATACATGTGTGAGAATCAAAAACCCTCTTTGTAAGAAAAGTGTTTGGAAAACCCACACCCACAAAGGATGCCCTGCATTTCTTACAGCTTGGTGGAGATCAGCTTTGCACTGCATGTGGAACTATGTGCACTGCAGCTTTCCATCTGAAGTAACCCAGTTGTTTGGGCTTTGGAGAGCAAATATTCCACTAGAAAGAACAACACCTCTGTTAAAAAAAAAAAACCCAAACAACAAAACAAAAACCCAAACCAAATTATTCCCATTATCCTGTTGACAACAAAGCCCGTCAGTCCAGGTAGGCCTGCTTCAGAGCTGCTATTTATCCCCTCCTCACCAGTTTAATTCCACAGGAGCAGCCTAATCCTCCCGCTTTGATCAGCTGCAAAACCGCTTGTTTGGAACAGACGGGTGCGCGGAGCCGTCACCGCCTGCAGTCACTCATCCCGCGCAGCTCCCAGCCTGGAAGTGAGCACCAGGCAGCACGGAACAGAGCTGCCTTCCTTAATTACAGACCAAGAATATTTGTAAATAAATAGATGTACAGCACGCTTATTAAATAGGCCATTTCTTATTAGGATCTGAGCAGATAGTTTTTCTCCCACGCACTGAAGGAAAGCCCAGGAGATAAATTTAAGGTTGTTGGGCAGCGGTGGGTGGATTCTGCCTCCTCTCTGCCTCTCCTCAGAAACAGCCACAGGCTTTGCAACCCAACTGGGAACTTTCCTCCCCACCAACAAAAAAAATTCCCCCAAGCGTGGAGTGCAAGCACAGCACGGGATACAACAGAGCGAACTGGCTCTCAGATGGCACACTCCCTGCTTTGTTTAGATTTCAAATAGCTATTCGAGCCTTTGTTTTCAGTTCAAATAACCTCTTGTCACCCTCCAACACGGGAAACTGAAGATCAAGATAAATCAACTTTCCAAGGAAGCTCAAGGCAGCGTTATGCAAAACAGAGAGAATTAGTGCAGCACAATCCAAGTGCAAAGCAGCTGCACTCGCTTCCAACACAGCAGAAATGGAGTCAAACTAAAAATCCAGAAGTAGGACTCAGTATTAAAAAATATCAACAATGTCAGTCTTGAAAGATTAAAAACCGAATTATGACCCAACCCAAGTCTGTATCCAGTGCCTTAAATAGAGAAGTTGTCAACTCTGACCGTACATAACACTCAAGCAACTAAGCATTGCACATGAAGCACTTCCTTATTTTTGCTAATTTCGGTAAATAAACTTAAAATTGAAAAACAGAGAATGACAAAACACCAGTTCCCAAGCAGTCCAAGATGTATTGCCTTAGCCTAGCCAATGGAGTGGAAAAAGTAAAGACAAGAATGGGAAGAGAACTTACAGTGGCAGTTTTCTCCATTCTGTTACAGCTAACTATTTCCATCTGACAAAATATAATTAATTAAAATAATACCACCTCTTTGAGTTACAGTTACAAGGAACTCCTAAAAGACGAAAACCTGTACTGACCTCAGGTATTATGCTGAGAGGTTTGGGTTTACTTCCTCTATTTAAAAATCTCCCAACAGCAGAATCACAAGGTCTGGTAGACATTTGTAAAAGAACTTAAGGAAGTTGTGAAGTTAGCACTAAGTCCAAACTTCTTCCCTCTCTTTTTTTTTTTTTTTAAATAATTTAGATTATTTGAAGTGGATCTCCTGCAATTAGCATAAAGGGATGATACAGCAACATTACAGCACCAGAAACTGAACACATCATTCTCCAGATTATGCTCTCACAAGAAGAACATTTTCAAACTCCAACACAATCTTGGCTGAAGCAACTGCAAAATATTCAGAGAAAAGAGTGCAAGTAAAAAGTTTCACAGAAATCCCACCTTCTTGCAATACACAGAATAAATCCCCCTGCAATATTTTAATTTTGCACTTCTAACACAACTCAGTATAGGAGTTAACAAAAATAAAGCCCTTTGGGTACCAGAAAGCTAAGGCAAATTTGAAGCTATAATTTGGAAGGTACTATTCAATATTAAAAAAAAAAAAAAATTTTGAAAGCCTACAGGAACAACCATTATCTTGAAGTTCTTGTGCCACTTCCCCTTGCTACAGCAGAGAATCACTCATTTATCTGCTACTACACGTGGTGCTTGCCTAGCAAAGGTAACAGAAAAATTGAGAGTTTGGCCAAGAGCCATAACGGCAACTCCCCAAAGGATCGGCATAGCTGGGAGTCATGCTGGAGAAATTCATAAGGCGGGAAAAGAATAATGACACAAGCCTTTTTTAGCCACTCTGAAGACTGAAACGGTGCATGTAAGCAAAAATCTCAAATAGACGTTGAACTAATTATGTACAGAACAGCACACAATGCTGTAATTCCTCTTCCTCACTTGATAAAGCTTCCAAACATCTCAGAAAATAATTATCACACATGAGACCAGCCACCATGAGCCACATGCTACTGCTGAATGCAAAACAAGAGAGGAAAAATAAATGAAAACAAAACAAATTGAGAATTGTGGCCATGGTTGAAAGAGGGTGACAGAGCAGAAACATCTCTTCCCAAACTCACCCCATTGTGACCCATATACCTCAACAACCATGAAATCACTCCTAAAACAGATGGAGATGGCAAAACCCTCTGGCATGCCCTGCTGACCACACAAAAAGGATTCAATAAAATTGCCTCACATATAGAAGACAGCAGAGTTGCTACAATTAATATTTGCTGCCTTTGGTCTCAAAATAGCCAACTAACATATCCCTGTAGGTTAGGTAAAGAGACCAAAGCCTTTAAGCACTTGCTATGAAGGACTCGTGTTACTACTGAAATACCAAACTAAAGGATTTGGCAACTGAGCCTCAACGTATTATATTACCAAGAGTAGGGGGAACCTTCTCAGCTGGTGAAGAGTTCCTGCATCAGCAATCCCTGACTGACAGCTGGGCTGTACCAGCCTCCCTCTCCATGTCCCCAGGGAAATGAATTCTCTGTCTGATGACTAATTCATTACGAGGATTTGTGCTTGTACAA
The DNA here is from genome assembly GCA_013397775.1 of Eulacestoma nigropectus. NCBI lineage: Eukaryota > Metazoa > Chordata > Aves > Passeriformes > Eulacestoma > Eulacestoma nigropectus. Next base: position 340,362 of record VZTE01003399.1, read on the forward strand.
GTCCAAGCCCAGATCAGGCACCTTCCAATGCTGGATTCCTCCTGAGCTGGAAGAACATCTGCTCCATCTCGAGTACTACCACCGCATTAACCCTGCTCAACCTTCCGAGAACAACACCTGGAACTGAACCTGGAGGAGCTGCCTGAAAGCAGAAGAAACTGAAAGTGAAACTTGTACAGATCGATTCTAGCTAAGCTGCATTTGGATCTCCAAAATGGGAGGGGAAGATTTGAAAGCTCTTTTGTCAGGACTTTTGGAGCCTTTGAGGTTTGAGTTCGAAGTCCTATTTAACACCACTGGTAGCAAACTAATCTTCCCCTCCAAGAAGACATGGGTGCAGACAACACCAGAGCCAAAGGCAGAGCTGGGGGAGAACAGTGCCCTCATGCCCATGGAAATGTGAGCCCAGCAGCAGGATTCGAGCCCTGACCAGCTCCTGGCAGGTTGGCTGCACACAGATGAACACTCTGCTTCTCCCCTCACTGCCCTCCTCAGTCCTCACCATCAAAAGGACATCTGCTGAAGAAAACAGCAATAAAGCTGTGGCAGGCTCCCTGTTGCTGATATATTGCTAAAACTCACACCTGATGAACGGGGTATTTTTGCAGGATCTGAAGTGCTGACCAGAACCAGCAGTCACTTTTCAGCAGGATCAGGACAGTAGATGGGGCTGATCAGGTGTGGCGAGCCCTTTAGGCTTAGCATCCTATCTCTATCCTCTCTGCCTCCAACTGCTCAAAATTTCATGCACAATCTATATTTTAGTGGCTTATCCTTTTGAAACATGAAGCTTTAATAAACAAGTCTTACTGATGTCATATTAATTAAATCCACACCATAAATGACCATCATGTCAAGATCACCTACAGCATCCAAAATGCAATCTATATACACAATTATCACCTGTGAGCACTATTTAATCCAGTATGATCACAGAGAAGCAAAAGGTATTCTGATTTTTCCCTTTCCTTCGTCCTCCCTGGGAAGCTCTCTTGTCTCTAGATGACAGTGAACTGCAATCTCCTAAAGGTTTCAAAAGCACATGAAACTTCCAAAAGTTGTTTTCCTGCACCTGTGTTCACCAAGGTGCAGGCAGAACCAAGCCTTGACCCAGGCTTCTAATGCAGAAGTGTGTTCTCCTGTGGCTGGGCAGGGGAGAAAGTGAAGCTTTGCCTTGGATTGCTGCAGAGCTCAAGCACCATGAAATAGCATGGAATGCCATATCATGCTCTCAGATTATTTCTCTCCTTGCTTTCTTATTGCTCCTTTTGATTAAGGAAGACAAAGTCACACCAAAACACTGAAGTACAAGCCAAATTCCATTAAGGTATTTATAGAATTCACTTTATAGGTCCATCAGCCAATTCTGCTCATTATTACCCCATTTTACTGCCTTGCCTGTGACTCACTCCTCCAGCTGAGCCCATAAAGGACCTGGGTTCACTGATAGCAACCACACCATCCATGCTGCTGATGCCCTGACATACAGCATTAAAAACAAAGACATTCATAACAGACTCATATAAACGGTCAATCAGCTGGAACAGGAGAGAATGAAAACAAAAAATGGGGGTTTAGACCAGTGCCCATTTTTCCCCTACAGCTGACCCATGACAGGACTGAGAAGCAGAGAGGTTGGCACTGAACTCTCTGCCTCGGCAGAGCCGTGCAGGGATGGGATCCCAGCAAGGAGGTTCCAGAATAGCAGCCTTGGCCACAAGTCAGAACAAGTCTGCAAGTGTGGGACAAGACAGATCCCAAGTTATCAGCTCACCCGCGCTGATCTTTGCAGCTCCTCTGCACTTCGCCCCACAAAGACATTAGGAGCATTTATAAAAGCATGCAAAGCAATTATGGTAAAAATAAAACCAAGGTTATAAACACAGTCTGGATGCCAAATTTGCCTTTTTTCTATTTAGAGCTGGCATTTCAGCGTGCAAAAAATTCTCACTCCCCCTCTAAAACGTGTGCCTGGGGCTTTATAGCACATGCAAAATAAATTGCATTTATATTGGTATGTTATGGCATGCAATTTCCCTCTTCTCGACCGCACTGCCTTGCCTCTCTTGTTTAGTGAAATAGCCTGCAAGCTTCTCATCAAGAAGTAGAAATTGGTTTTCCATCTCCTAGGAGATAAACAAGGCTTCCCCCTTGCAGAGGGGAAGTCAAGCTGCTGAGTGCACAATTCGAGAAGAGTCAGTGCCCAAAAAGGCTTTGCACCATCTCAGTGATGTCTGCGCCCTCTGTGATCCCAGTCACCACCCTGGACAGAGAAAAACCACTTTAAAAAGTAAGTTTATGTATTTTCATTCAGTTTTCTTCGTGATTTTTACTTAAACATAGACAACTCTGACTCATGGTGCTGCTGCCTTAAAACTAGGGAGTTTTACGTACTCTTGTCATACCACAGGTTAGTAAAATATGCTTTATACCTCTCCACGGTTTCCCCTTCTTAGTTCCCAAAAGAACTGAACTATAAGATCAGACTTTCACACTTAGGCTGTACTAATTCAGGGAAAAAAGGTTACCACACTCAACAAAGGCAGCATAAAACAATCTAAAATATCTTAACTACATGGCCATGTAATAAACAGCATAATATAGAAATTTTTGAAGTAATTTCTTTTTTAACAGCGGCTTTGTAAAACCAAGATGCTGTAGTTTTGCACTTTTAAGCTAGAACTAAAGTTAAAGATTATGTATTTACAAAAAGCACAATTACATTTTAAAATGAATTCATTATCTGCTTTTACCAAAAGGATGTCAAGCTGTAAGGCTACAGATACAGTGCTAAAAAAAACCCCAACAGAGGTGAAATAGGCAACTAGCTTTCATTTTTACTTCAGAAATCAGGAAAGACACGTCACCAGGACTGGGCTGACTTTTCACCACATTGTTGCTAATTGTAAAATTACTTAATCAAAGAGACAGGCCTTGTCATGTTGAGAGACCAATTATGCAATAGTCTCTGCATGGTGTGGCCTTACAGCAGAGTAAGAGAACGCAAAGGACCACTCTAGGAGGAGGGACAGCCTTTGGTCCTCCACCACGTCGCACAGAGATGTCACGACTCCATGGGCATTGGCAGGTTGGCCATTTTTCTAAGGCATCTTACAAGCAGCTATGATGTAGAAGAATGAGATCTCCTTCCAGGGACACTCTGCTCATTCCCTTGCCCACAGCATGCATTTTTAAAGAGAGAGAAACCAATCAAACTTAATTCATGTTGCATTATTCACTAAGTAGCTACAGTCTCATCCAAAAATCCTAATTGTCTAATAATTCAAGTCACCTATATCAAACACAGTGCCAAAGGAATGACTAGAAAGCCAGAGGCTGCCTCAGACACACGCACACACTAAATCTTGCTGTTAAGATGTCTAGTGAAGCCTTTTTTTGAAACAAAGCAATAAATACTGTTCTCTTGCATAAACATGTGCAGTGTTCTTCATATGTGCAGCCACTGTGCTGTCTGATGTCTCACTGCTGTCCCAGGAGTGCTGGCTGTCAATCTTCCAGCTTTGCAAATCTGCTTTGCAACCCTTGAGTTCTGACCATTAACATGAAACCTGGCACATTCCAGCTAAATTACAAGCACTGTTAATTCCTCTAATCACAGACTGGCATCTTAATGTACGGGAAAGCAAATGCAGGAAGGAAAAAGAAAAACAAAAGGCACAGCTGAGCATTTCTGATGTTGCTGTTACCCTACACATGTCATTAAGGAATCATCTCCACCCGTTCTGCAGCAGCAGGTTTGCAGACCTGCCAGAGAAACCTGCCTCTAGGTCCAGCCCTTTCCTGTGGGCCAGCCTGGACTGCCAGGTCCAGCTTCCACTGTTACCTCCTGTGCTACACCCAGCTCTTGGATCATCCCAGGTTTAACACCTCTCAGCACTCAATACCAAAGGATGCTGAAGTAGAGAAGAAAAGGGCACAGGACAAAATTGCAGAGCAATGGTGAAGGGTCTAGAGGGGAACCATATGAGGAGAGGCTGAGGTCACTGGGTTTGTTCAGCCTGGAGAAAAGGAGACTCATCACAGTCTACAGCTTCCTCATGAGGGGACGGAGAGGGGCAGGCACTGATCTCTGCCCTCTGGTGCCCAGTGACAGGGAGGGAATGGCCTGAAGCTGTGTTAGGGGAGGTTTAGGTTGGGTATTAGGAAAAGGTTCTTCACCCAGAGGGTGGCTGGGCACTGGAACAGGCTCCCCAGAGAAGTGATCACAGCACTAAGCCTGCCAGAGCTCAAGGAACATTTGGACAGTGCTCTCGGGTGCATGGTGTGACTCTTGGGGATGGTGCTGTGCAGTGATAAGAGTTGGGACTCTATGATCCTTGTTGGATCCCTTCCAACTCAGAATCTCCTATGATTCAATGAACTGCCTGTTCCTAAGCCTCGAGCCTGTTCTTTGGTACACTTAGGACTCGAGTTCTTCACACAACATGAATGCGTCAGAGCAGTCTGAGCTGCTGCTGAAGTCACACAGAACACACCACAAAGCAGAGGAAAAGGCAGAAGGCTTCCTCAGCAGCAACATGAGTTTCCAGGCTTGTGCACACAGATGAAGCAGAGTGTCAGCCATGAGCTGGCCACGGGGCAAATGGAAAGGGTGAAGAAGTCCAGCATTTCCACTGACCTCAATCACAAGCTTCCTTCATAAAGAAACGGTGATGAACCTGCTAAACCACCTACCCTCCATGACCTTCTTGGTTACGCTGCTTGGTCCCACACCACCCCAAGAGCCCCAGGGAGGCTCCCACTGGCTCCAGGAGACTTTCTGAAACAAGTGGTTTCTCAGAAGTGAAAGAGTTCACAGCAACCGCTGGCAGGACAGGACCCTGAGCACACCAGCAGGCCCTGAGCGTACTCTCAGACCACAACGTGAGAACCTGTGCTCTGCGGGACAGTAATGACATCAAACCTTGTACTGGCTGGTTGTCTCCACAATCAACAAGCCACTTTCAATCACTCAGTCACTACTCATCAGCCTGGGGACAGGCTTTCTAGCAGGGCCTGATGTGTTAGGACAGGGGGTAATGGTTTTAATCTGAAAGAGGGTCAGTTTAGATTAGATATAAGGAAGCTGGTTTTTTCACAGTGAGGGTGGGGAGGCCCTGGCACAGGTTGCCCAGAGAAGCTGTGGCTGCCCCTGGATCCCTGAAAGTGTCCAAGGCCAGGCTGGACACAGCTTGGAGCAACCTGGGACAGTGGAAGGTGTCCCTGTCCACGGCAGGAGGGCTGGACTAGATGACCTTTATAGGCACCTTCCAACCCAAACCGCTCTCTGATTCCATGCTGTGACTCCAGCTCTGTGCCTAACCTGACCTTTACTCCACATCCACGTTACACCCATTACTGGTTAAGCACAATCCAGTCTGTTTGTGCTCAACACCTCAGAGGAAGTCACTGTACCAGCAGCGTGGGTGGGTGCGCGCTGCTCTGAAGGCACAGAAAGTGGCAGGGCTTGGTACAAAGCAGTCTCTGTGCTGGCTTGCTGTGAGCACTGAACCGCTTCTGACAGCAAAATGACTTTTACATGAACACACGGCACTCCACATTTTCACACAGGCATCTGTGCTCCAAATATTTTAGTGAGCATCCAGCTGTTCTCTCTGGACCCTACTCCAACCATATGCACTGTTTACCTTTCAAATTTTATTGCTCCAGGGGAAGAGGAACCAGACATCATCTCCTTCTCTAAATGCTGGTACGCAGCCAAGTTCTCCTCCTGTCCACCGTTTGCACGCTCTGGGAGCTAACGTTTTCCACAAGCCCAATAACCTATTTTTCCACAGCTAATCCAATACCTGGCATCAGATCTCCAACTGAGAAGAGGATTGTCATGGGATTATATTTATTTTTTTGTTAGTTTACATACTAATTATAAATACAGAGGCCTCCAGGCTGAATTACAGCCTACACAGAATCAAGGACCTGCATCTGGGGTGTAGGACACCAACCCCCATGTCCTCATGGGTGTGTGACAACAGTCAAATAACGACAAAGCATTAATCTCTTCGTGGCTGCTTCTGTTGTGCAGCACTTCTGTTGAAGACTTCTAAGCTTTAAGCATTCCCATGTAAACAAAACCTCAACCCGCTACAAAGTAAGCTTGTGCAATTGGAAATAAACATTTATTTTGAAATAAAAAGAAGACATCTGCATATCTACAGACAAATCATAAGCCTTTGATCAACCCTACAAAGCATGTCTGCATATAACAAAAACTGTCAGGCTCATAACTTCCTTTGGAAAGAAAAAGAATGTGATGTCCCACACCCTACTTATCCACCAAGATTATTTATCCCCCTAAAGAACACTATTTTGTTTATTCAGTAACACAAATAAATCCAAACTAAAGATTTGTAGCTGTCAGTTAACAGGGCAAGTGCTTTACAAATGAAAGCAGAAACAAGGATGGAATAACATGGGACATGCTGCCAGTGCTGGCACTCTCAGAATGTCCCAAACTTGCACCTCTTGCTTTCCTAATCCATCATGAGTAAACAGGTGACCACAAAGATTACAGGCACCAGCAGAGGATCTCCGTCACCACTAAAGCTTTTCCCCTACCAACCAATGTTCCTTTAACACCACCTCTTACTTTTGGGTTTGAATTCTACCCTAGAGCACCCATACACCCCACTCCTACCCTGTTACACCATTCCATCCCCACAGAACCAGTGTGATCCTTGTTTGAAAGGTGCCACTGGAATTCAGGATTGGGGTCAAGTAATCTCCATAATAAGAGGATACAACAAGACGCTCTTGTACCATCTGCTATTACAACAACGATATTTGTTTACACAGGTACTAAAGGGAGGTTAAATTTAAATATCTGAAAGGCAAATATCCTAGGAAACAATATTTCAAGTGGCCCCTGTCCATTCGAGCAGATAATCAGGATGAATAATTTACAGCTGCACTTCCGTGTCCGCTGCAGCCGAGGAGAGCGGCATCGTAAGGAGCTCGGGGAGACGCCAACACATCTGCTCACCAAGTGGAATAATCGGGAGCACTTCGAGGAAGAGTGGTCCAGTAACCTGTTCTACTTAGGTGACAAATGGGACAGGAAGCAGTGGGAGGACAAGGAATCAAAAAAAAAAAAGAAAAAACAACCTAGCATGCTCCCAGTGAGTGAGGTCAGAATTTCATGCTTTTGCAGTACCGCACATTCTGCCTCAGAGGAAAACGGAGCTATGCTCGGGTTTCACCTCTAAATCATCACAGATTCTTGCTAAAGGTATCTTGGGTCAAGAAAGGGTCCCTAACCTGGCACACTTGCATTCAGGCCTTCCTGCCGTGCCATGGGGACTCGGGAGCCATGGGTGATACCGTGGGAGCAGCATCCACTCATCCCGACAGCTCCGGTAACAGCGAGCAGAACACAACAAACAGCTAACAAAGCAAACACGCTCCAAAGAACTCTCCAGAAAGCCAAGCAAGTCTCGTCGTACAGCTGGGAATCCAGCATCACTTGATACCTTTTCCAGTGATGTGCACGGGATTGAATTAACAGACTGAACACTAATTTAGTACAGATGTTGCTCAGGTGCAGGGATGGTGCAGCTTTCATCAGGGGAGTGCCTTGTAAAAGGAAGAGAAGCATCTGGAGGAATAACACTGGCATATAAAAACTGTCATTACAAAGGAGACAGATGAAAAAAAAAAGTATCTTTGAACAGATTAAAGAAATCTATGTGTACAGCTAGGAACTGCCAAAAAAGACATGCTACGGTCTGGAATAACTCTCGTGAAACACAGGGAGCCACAGCACCTTGCAACTGTGTGAGGGGACAGCTATAAACAACCTCCTCCTACCATACAGCCTTGATTGGTTTTTGCTTATCCACATCTACAAGGATTTTGTTAAAATCACAGTCTGTTTATGACCCAAAAATAGGAAAAAGCAGATACACACAGGTGTGATTCACTGTAGCACAGTGAGAAGGGTCACCACATAACCACAGAATAAACTGCACAGTTTAGAGCCAAGATCCTCTTCCCAGCAGCACTTTGTCCACTAAAGTAGCACAAGGAACTATCACTTGCAGAACTTAAGAGTCATTCTGAAGTTAGGTTTGTTTACCCATCCACAAACAGAAAATGCCTACATACAAACCCAAAGAAAGTTATTAGTGATGGATGGTTCACCTATTACCTGCCTTGCCTATTATTTACAACAAGCCTTGGTTGGGTGGCATTCTTGTTTAATTGTTTTAAAGAATTTCCAAAGTGCTTTCAGCATTTTACTAAGCAATAGGAAGCATTTCTATCTATACATAAATTTTATTGACTGACAGAGTAAGCAGCCTGCAGCAAAAATCTAAGAAATTCACTCACAAATGCCAGATTACACATCCAGCCAAGCAGAATAAGAACCAGGAACAGCCTCAGCTTTGCTGCACAAAAATCCCTTGTCTTCACAATCCAATATATTATCCAAAGATTAGCTTACAATTCATGCAAGGTAAATCAAAGCCAACTCTGGAGCTCTGCAGCATGTCTGTGATCTACTAGATCAATTAGCAAATGTATTTTAGTTAGACCAGTCTAAAATGAGATTACATTAGGCTCATACTGGGAGGCTGGGTTTCAGTAGCACAGCCCTGTAGTTCTGTGCTAAGCTCAAAATAACACAGAAGTATCCATTGCAAATTCCATACTAAACTGGAAACATGCAGGCCAACAGCCAGCCCCTGACAATAGCTACTACATTCCCTCCCAAAATGCAAGGGACTTACTCCATCTCCTCTGATAGGAACTAGAGCAGTGTTTTGGGCCCAGTTTGTGTGCAGTCACGCACTAAACCTGGCCTAAAGCTTCCATGAACAAAGGCAGAAGGGCTTAAAAAGGAGAAGGATGTAAGCAACAGGGATGGAGAAATGGTCTTGATCCATTTCCAGCACAAAAGGTGAAGGAATTAGTGTAACTGCTCTCCACTTAAAGGGAGGGGTAAGGCAGACAGACTTAAACAGGAGTGGTTCAAAACATTTTGCATTACGTTCTCTACAGTACAGAGGAAAAGACCCAATCCCTCCAAAAATGAACAGAATATTGTTCTACTGATGGAAACTCTTAAGTCATTGCTTTCCTTTTATTGATGTTTTTAAAGCATCAAAGGAGGCAGAAGCACAAGTTAAAATCCTTAGTGTTTAAAAGAGCATAAATATAATAACATTTTATTCTTCACCTCCTCTTGCTTTGCCAAAAATGTTTACATGCAAACATTACAGCACATTACAGAACACCATTGTAACACAAGCATTGAAAATAAAGGTATCAAAATGCTGAATTATAACACTTTACAACTAGCAACTGAAGCACACCTTGAAATTCTATATATCCCTAGCCAAGCACAGGAAGTCACATTCCAACATCAGCCTACAAAGTTTCATTAGCACAGACAATATTGTCAATAATAAGCCAATGGACAGAAGAGAGGGAAAAAAAAAGTCTTATAATTGCTCCAGTCTCCCATAAAAATAATGCTGGATTGTCAATAAAATTAGTAAGTTGTCTTTGAAAGTTAATATAGTCAGCTTGGCCTACACAGAAAACTTCAGTTCCTCTTAGTCTCATGCTGTTGGGGAGAAAGGTTTGTGGGTGCGTTTTATGCAATTTTGCTACTCAAAATAATAAAGTAAGACTTTCCTCTTTGCCAGTGTATGTTGAGTTTTCCAAAGATAACCCACAGATTTTGGATTCTAGGACCATAACCTTTAGAAACCTAGCTCTAGGACCTGCACTTTAGAGCAAAGTGTGATTCATTTTACAAAATTAGCAGGATGAGTTGAGTGAGCTACTAAGTATCAGGTTAAACCTAAAAATTACACCTGCCTGAGCATTGCTTCCACAAAGTTTTCAGCTTGGAATGCACCTCTGAAGAGTTTAAGGACAGACTGCCCCATCCCACACACACACTCTCTTAATCTATTAATTATTGCAGCTCTGGTTCTAAAATTCTAATCAAAGAGCAGGTGGAGTTGAGTTAAATTTTAAAAAAGATCACATTATATTAATTACGTCACACCTCATTTCCCAGTTCTAATCAACAAAAGGAAAGTAATTAAGGACCTAACGTGAAGAGTGACCAGCATTACTGATGTTAGACAGCTGACTACACCAGGAGCAGCACTTGTTCTCCTGCTCTATAAATATGCAAGAAGCCCAGAGCCATGTTCAGAAATTAATAAAATTAACTCTGCAATCAAAGTGAAAATAAAAAAGGTAAGGCGGTTATAAAGCAGTTGGAAATCCACATGAAGGACAAGAAAGTAAGGAGTGAAGCAACACAGAGGCGAAAACTCTTCAGTACTTCAAAGACAACAAAAGGAAGAAAGATACAGAAAGCAGAAGGCTCCATTACGAAATTTTGCACAAATCACTTAATTAAACAAACTATTCAAAATGCAGTGAGCTTAAAAGCAAACACCTTACCAGAATACTCTAGAGTAGTCAGAGGCAATAAACACATGCAAAGAAGAAGATATACTCATGTCCACATAGGAGAGGCAGCACAGCATTCAGGGAGGACACAGAACAAAAGGATGAGACTCTTCCAGCTCACATCACCAGTAACAAACCAGGAACCAGTGTCTCTCCAGCACAGCTATCTCCCAGAGTGGCTGGCTCTTGCAGGAAAACAAGGGTCTATTCTCAAGCAATGAAGAAAGTACTTCCACCACTGAATGACCTTATAAGCAAGAGGAATCCAGCTGTTGCTGTCTCAAATTATACAAAGACATTTATTGTCCCAATGAAAGAGGACAATGAGTTCTAACAATCAAAAATAGCATGCAGGCTGTGAAAGGCCAGGCATTTGCCCATCAGGATATTAAGTTTACCAGTTTAGGAGGACTGAGGACAGAAAAGTAGCAGGACTACGTGTCCAGCGCCCCGTGCCAAGAAAAACACAACTGTGGGTTACAATTTGCTTACCTTCTATAGAAGGGGCCTGGTCCACAGCTGCATATAGCATCTCTTTCAAAGCCTGCAAGGGAGAGGCAGAGAACAAGGAATACAGTTAGTATTAAAAGAGGAAAAAAAAAAATTACACTGTTTTGATACGCCTGTTTGAAAACAAAAGCAATTAAAGCCCTTTTATCCTGCAGACAGGCACAGAAAGCTATGGTACGTGATGTCAAGGCTATCACACATATTTCTGTTCACAAGTAAAACAGGTTCATGTTTACTGACTGCTTTGTCTAAAGCCTGTTATCTTACTAATCTATAAAATTTATTCCAACTGTACATTTCAGCATCTTCCTTTGGAAAAATGTTTCCCAGTTGGTAGGATGCTAAAGGCTTCACATTAAAAATAATAAAGAAATAACAACAAAACCTGAAGTGTTGCGTGACACAAAGGAGTTTGTCAAGGCAAATGGAGGAAAAGCAGCCTCAGGGATTTCTCATCACTGCTGTATAGGAGTACGAAAATACACATAGATCCTAAAAGCTGAAGACAACAAGATGAAGGAGACTGGGGAGCCAAGGGTGACGGCCTTCTCTAGAGGTGGGAACCGAAGGGCATCATTAACACCAGCCAGAATCTTTAACCAGGCTTCAGGTCCTGGAGGCACCATGGGCTGCCTCCCAGAGAGCACAGAGCAGCCACCCACCCACACTCACCCATGAGAGAGGAGCACAGCAGCAGCAGGTCCAGGAGGCAAGGGGGGTCCTACAGAAATGTACAGAGCACCCCTGGCAGTCACCCCTCCTTCACCAGAGCCACGAGGGAGGCACCACATCACAAACCTCATCACTTGCAGCTCCTCTCTGGAAGGCCTCTTTCCAGGCAGTTGCTAAGATGCTGGTATTACTCCAGGCACAGATGAAAGATTTGCTCGCTCACATCACATAAACTGAATTCAGATCAATGACTGAAGGAACGAGGCAAGTTCAGGGGAGGGTCACAATGATGATCAGAGGGTTGGAGCACCTCTGCTATGCAGACAGGCTGAGAGAGCTCAGGGTGTTCACCCTGGAGAAGAGAAGGCTCCAGGAGACCTTATAGCCCCTTCCAGTGCCTAAAGGGGCTCCAAGAGAGCTGGAGAGGGACTGGGGACAAGGGCTTGGAGTGACAGAACCGAGGGGAATGGATTCTAACTGACATAGGGAAGGTTTAGATTAGTTATTAGGAAAAAAATCTTTACTGTGGGTGGTGAGGCCCTGGCACAGGTTGTCCAGTGAAGCTGTGGTTGCCCCATCCCTGGAAGTGTTCAAGGCCAGGCTGGACAGAGCTTGGAACAACCTGAGATAGGGGAAGGTGTCCCTGCCCATGGCAGGGGGGTGGAACGAGATGATCTTTAAGGTCCCTTCCAACCCAAAACATTCTAGGATTCTATGAATAACCTGAACCATAATTTTGGAACTAGAAGCCACTAGGAAGGACCCATTCCTACTGCAAAGTGATTTGCTTACACACACCTCACATCTTAATGCCCATATGGAACGTGAGTACCCTCTACCACAGCAAAAACCAGATCTTATTCCCTCACTTTTGAGCCCACAGAAATCTAACACAAAAAAGTAATTCAGGTCTTCTTAGTTCCTATCCTGCCTGATTCCCAACATATCCCATACTTCTATAATCTTGAAAGATAGCAGAAGCAGAGGTGTGTGTCATAGTGCCCCAGGACAAAACCTCCCAGCCTAAATGACAAATCCCCCAACACCCTCAAGGTAAAAACCACCAGCTCAGCAGCCGGGGCCTGAGCGCTGTTGTAACACGGGGGTTACAATCCTGTTAGGTAAATACAAGGTCTAAAGGACAAGTCTGTTTATCACAAGATATCCAAGGTGGCTGCTTACACCGGCAGCTCTGGCATCTCTCAAAGGTCTGGCTCCTGAGTCCACAGAGGTCTCAACAAAGGTCACTTGCATAATTGTTTTCCCAACTGAGCCACTGCTGAATGATCCTCATTCCAGTGGCACAGCTCTCCCCTACCCTTGGTGCTTTCCAGAAAAATTCCTCAGGAACACTGGCCACTTCAGTCCCTTCCCTCCATGACTCACTGGTCAGCAGCACATGATCTGCCTTTGCACACCAAGCGGTCCCAAAGTCTTCCTCCTTTTCCATCCCACACGTCATCCTTACCTACCTGCAACTTTTTCCATGAACCACAACCACATGACATAGGATAAACAAACCAGAAGAGACAGCACATTGAAAGTCACTGTAGAAGCAACTCATCTCTTAACCCACCCAGAGGTAAACCTGGTATAATTCCTACCTCTGGTTTTATCAGTCATTTTTTACAAAACAAATTAAAAAGGACAACATTGACAGTCCTGCACTAAACAATCTTGAAAGCTGAAGGTGTCAGTCGTCCCACAGACCTCTCCCCATGCAGGCTGACATAGCACAATCTGGCAGCTGCAGGGCAGCAGATTTTGTTACTGCTTTCCTGACCTATATAAGTAAACCAATAACCTGAAAGTGAAAGACTCAGTGCTCCTTCACACCTAAACTATTTAGTCCTCTAGGTTACAGAATTTTAGAACTGATCGTTCACAAAAGTTATCCATCACTGTCAGTGTGAAACACTCAAGAATTACTCATTCTGCCCTCAAACTAGACAAAACGGGTTATTGCCTTGCTTTAGACTGTGCCAGTGCTACACCTTGCACCCACCGTAAACTTGTGTAAATACACGAGAGAATAAAAAAGAGGCAACGCTTGAAAACGCAACCATCAAACCTTAACAGTGAACAAAATCAAGGACAAAAACCTTAAAACTCAAAAAAAACCCCACTGTTTTAAAGGAGTCTTTCAAACCACTTCTGCTCTTCTAAGCTCGTCCGCTAACAGCCCGAAGGACAAATAGTGAAATAGCACAACAGATTTGTGTCAGGAGGTGGCAAGCCTGGGTGTGAACTGCCTATCATGAAGCTGGGTTTGACGAGCTGAATTGGCCACCTCCCAAAAACTGAAAGCCTGTTTCTGCGAGAGAGACTCTGAAGGCAAGCAGGCAACCTCAGCTATCAGTTTCCTCTCCCCACACCTACTTCCTGCTGCAGGTGGTGTCTGGGAGAAACGATGCCTAAAACTTAGCAACCTGTTTCTCTTCTCCAACAGCAAAAGGACTCAAAACCTGGGGTCTCCCTTGGAGGGAAGCGAGGTCACCTGCTCATACCTTTTCCCATCTCTCCCATGAACTTTGCACCTGCAATAACTATTCTGCTCCTCCTCCCTCTCCAGTTGCTGCAATTTCAAAGGTATTACGCATATTTTCTATAAAAATACCATCAGACTTCTGCAGATAAGCAAATTCAGGCCAGATTAACTGCAACCAAACAGCCATCTGGCAACTGTACAACTGAGTTGTACAGTTCCATCAGCTGGACGTGCAGACACACACTTGCATTTAGAAGTCTGAGCAGGCAGAGCAACGCTCTCTTCCTGAAAGCAATCCAGAGAGGGACACAAGAGTGAAGGAAACCAGGAGGATTTGTGGATCAACAGATGACTTACAACCCACAGTTTCACTGCATCAAAAATGAACATTGTATGCAGCGGAACACACTCTCAGCAAAAAAAAAGCATCAGGTGAAATTCATGCAAGCGTTACCTGAATTTGTTCAGTACTGACTACGTGGAAATGAGAATTCAGTTGTCTGGCACAAAAAGTTGGGATTTTGTTTGTTTTCATGTTCTTCCTGTTTTCCGTTTTTCCTGTTTTCATATTTTTCCAAAGGAACTGAAGGGTAAATGAATGGCCCAAAACTTCTAAGGCAGAAAGTGCACTGAAGCGGTGCACATCACAGCTATAGTTTACCAGGCTAGGAAAATGTGACTCACTTTACAGAAGAAAATACACTGCCAGATCCCCTAAAACAAGGTGAGCAAACCCTTTCACTGCTGCAGGCAGGGTGAGGCACATCCATGGGTTTGCCTGCTCCACACTGCCAGATGCCCCCCCAAAACCACTGCTCCCCTCTGCTACGGGCTTTGCACAGAGAAAGCAGCAAGTACAGAAGCCTGAATCATTACTTTTAATGATTAGGAAGTTTTGGGATACCAGCTCCTGAAATTATAACCAAAGTTGTTTAAAACTTTGTCATATTTACCATCATTAAGAAGCATTTCCACGATTTAAGCATTTGTCGATATGTTGTTCTAAACTCAACTGCATCCAGGGAGTGGCCTGATAATGCCACTCAGTATTCCAACAGGAGAAAACATCCCCTTATGCTGAGATTGCGTATTCTGTTACTGCCACCAGTCCTCCCATAAAGCCCTCCTGGCCATTTGCACCAGCTTAGATTTCCAGAACCATCACTTGGGGATGGATTTTTGTTAGTAAATGTGACACATCCAATCTGCATCGCTTCATGCAATCTTCAGAAAGGAAATTTGGCATGGAAAGCCAAACCAAGTCAATCAAGGTTTGTGTAAAGCTCCACATTAATGTTGACTCAGTCATGGCAAATGTCTTTGGGAAAAGCTGAATGAAACAGAATAGCATCCATGGCCATTTTTCCCCTTTTCTGCAAGCCAAGTGCTCCTTCTAAAAAAGCAGATGCACAGTAATGGTCACTGCAGAGCTTCTGCTGAAAGAAAATAAGAATCCAAGTCACACCTATCAAAATATATCTTGCTTTTGCCTGTTTAAAGGAAATTAATGGATTTTTCTCCCCCTAAAGCTCCCACACTGACTACCAGCCCTAAGCCTGGGTAACTTCCATACTTCCTACAAGCCCACTTAAATTGATTGGTTTTGGAGGGAAAGATCACATTAATGGTAAGAAGTTTTAAGGACTGTCAATTGTTAAAGACCACTTGAAAGTGAAACTACATTTTTAGGTATTGAAAACACAACAATCTCATTCCTCTTCCTGACATTATCACCAATAGATTACACCTGGTCTGGCTGGCAAAGCTCCCGCAGGCACGCTCGCTCCCAACCCCATCCAAGGATCTCACAGGTTACCTGGCTCCTGCCACACTCCAGGGCTGAATGACTGCACCAATCACCTGCTCTCCAATGGAAATAACTACAAATACCAGAGTAGAAAATTAAGATGAGGGCATGTAAGCTTTATGATACAGAATGACTTAAAGAAATTTCCACATCATCTTTTAGTCCTTTCATGGAGAATGGCTTCAAATGGAAAGAGAGCTGGGTTAGATCAGATATCAGGCAAAAAATATTCCCTGAGAGTGGGGAGGCCCTGGCACAGGGTGCCCAGAGAAGCTGTGGCTGCCTCTGGATCCCTGGAAGTGTCCAAGGCCAGGTTGGACAGGACTTGGAGCAGCCTGAGATAGTGGAAAGTGTCCCTGCCCATGGCAGGGGATGGGACAAGATAACCTTTAAGATCTCTACCAACCCAAACCATTCCAGGATTCTGTGATCTTGAATGTGACATCCTGGAAACAGGAAGAATCAGAGTTCTCTACCCGAGAAGATCTCTCACTCGGAAAGGGTGGTTACTGCTTTAATTAAGAAGGAAACTATGTAAACTGTGAGGTGAAGAAACATTGTAACACAATTAAATATACAAATAATGTTTTAAAACGTTACTGTGACACCTTCTGTAGGCAGCATTGCACACGAGTAACACGGGCAGCGTTTAACCTCGCATTTGCCAGTCAACAGCTGGGAATTTCTCCGGACAAAGGAGGGCCGGGTGCTTTTCGCCTCAGGTATAATCAACAAGTAAACTGAGGTAGTGCTGGGCTTTTATGCACTGCACCCACACGACCACCAGCTACTGAATAATAAATGCCAGGCCTATTCCATCACTGTAAAATGCATGAGCAGGAGGCTGACTCACATCCAGCCAGCTGCAACAAGGCAAACAAAGAGTTTGAAAGTTATTACTGAAAGGGAGGGTGAGGTTTGTGCTTTCCTTCACCCTACATTAAGTTGTCTACCCAAGGAGGAGATTACTTGTGATTAGAAAGAGTAACAACTCGAAGGAAGTTTTTACTGAAATCTGCATTTTAAACTGGGATGGGGGAAGGGAGAATGACATAATAACACTGCCCTAGTTAAAACAGCTGAAAATTAACCTCCTATAATGAAAACAGTGACCGATGAGCAGCAGAGCTCTTCACACATTAATCAAGGTGTCGTAGTTCACTGGGTCTCCCTGCCCTCTCTCCACAGCTGTTTGCTCAGCATGCAGCCAGATCTCTCACCCTTTTATTTCCCCCTTGCCTTCCCCTCCAACCCACCTCCAAACCTGCTCTCAGGAAGATATCCAAGTTTCTGTTTCCAGGAACAGAAGACAACTCTCACAGGGATAACCCATCGGAGACATGATACAGAGCTAAGCTGCTCCTTTATTTTATCAAGACAATGGTTTTCCTCCTCCTCAAAGACTGATGGCATTATTTGGCCATCTAGCTCCCCACATAATTCAAGGAGATCACAATATTGTTGTAAAGCCAAATCCAACTGCAGTTTTTATTTAAACATCCGTTCCTCTGCAGTCAGGTAAAGGAAAACAAAGGAAGAGTGAAAAGGGCAGATATAAACTTTTCAAGCTCGACATTACAACAAAGCAAGCTAAGACAAATGCGGTTTTCCTTGCAAATGCAGACAGATTAATAGGGATAGTATAAATAAATTGCTATTATAGTCCTAGGGAGAAAATACAGGCCTTCAAACAATAACAAACGTTGCGTGGTTTTAACTGAGTCAATCTGTCAAGAAGTTTTGCTGATCACGGCTGTCCTATAATCAGCTTTCCGTTGTCTAGATTTAATTATTACTTGTGGGAAAGACACCGCTGGCACCTGCCACTTTTACTGCTGACGCTGAAATAGGAAATGGTTTTACTACAAATAACCACCTCCAGCTCTGTCCAGTTAAACCCAAGCCCAGCACCGGTGTGATAAATCTGAAACGAGGCAATCAGCGTGACCTTTAGCAGGCTGGCGCGATAAAGCCTGAAAAGCTGTATTCTGCAGATAATTCACGGTTAATGCAGCAGAACTTGGTGTAAACAGTGCTCATAAACGCCCGTACTCGAGTGCGAAACAGCGAGATGCAGAGCCTTACTTAAAAATGATCATAAAATGGGAGCTGATGGGGGTCTGGTGCCCTGTTTTGTGGGGTTCAGCGGAGTTGATGGGGGTCTGGTGCCCTGTTTAGGGGGCTCAGCGGAGCTGATGGGGGTCTGGTGCCCTGTTTGGGGGGCTCAGCGGAG